>SPJY01013139.1:47015-168648 GCA_005191435.1 Raddia distichophylla
CGAAAGAATATCATTTAGAATTTGCCTCTTACCGTAAACTGCAGTATCCACCTCTTCGTCGGCCCATGCGTCTCCGAATTTGGAATGGGCCTGTAGTTCGGGGAACCCGGCCGCCGCTGGATATTGGCGTACCGGGCCATCAGCTCAGCACGCCAAAGTGGCGACACGTCCACAGCCACCACTGGGTCACCCGCACAGGGAAGTCCTAGTATATAGGACACATCCTGTAGGGTGGGGGCGACCTCACCACAGGGCAGGTGGAAGGTGTGGGTCTCTGGCCTCCACCGGTCGACGAGAGCTGCAAGCAAAGACCTGTCGAAGCCGAACCGTGTCTGCTGAAGCCGACGCGGAAGGGCCTGTCGCTCCTCGAGTGCAGTCGCCTCCAGCATCCGGCACACTGGGAGTAAGCCGGCAAGGCGTAACCTACATATAAATAATAAATAAGATATCGTAAAATTTCATTAAGCAATATACAATTTTTTCCTCACCTGTGAACCCAGCGGGCGTCGATAGTCAGGAGCTCCTTCGGTACTCGCGGACGAAAGGCTGGGAGCGGAAGGCCCTCAACGGCACTCCTGCGCGACCGATGCCTTTGGTCCACAGAGGGATCCAAAAGACGATCGGCCTGCTGTCCGCCATCATCGTCCGCCATGCTGAAGCACCTGCATGACATGATTTTAACGAATTAATAAAATCTTTTACAGCGACGTACGGATCAATGTAAAATGAAATTATGGATTACCACACTTTCAAATGCAGATAACACAAATTTTAATATGACAAAGACTCGTCATCGTACATAGTAAATGTCTGCAACGCATATAGCATTATCACAATACATGGTGAGAAGCCCAAACTGAAATGTTATTTCGTTACAACATGATATACATTAATATAAATATTACAAATTTCGCCGCATTACATTACATGTCCAGTCAATGGAAAGGGCGTCGACCATCGTGTGCAGAACCTGAAGGTCCAGCCTCGAAATCGTACATTCCACTACTGGGTTTGTTACAATTTTTATACGTGTGGCCGACCTCATTGCATCTGCTGCATATCTTCACGGGACGCCCTGCTTCAGAGTGATCCATGTCATTTCGAATACGTCGATGCACTCGGCGTCCTAAGTTGCATTTCAGCTTGTTCCTATCCGGGACATGCCTACAGTTTGGCCCAACTGGGTCAGTGAATGACCCGTACATACCGTACCCGTATATCTCGGCATGCCAAGTGTGTAGTATAGCTTCTTTCCTGTAATACTGAGAAACATAATTGTATGTTGATTGATTTGTCATTGAAGCCGCTGCAAGTACATGAGAGCAAGGCTTGTGTAAAAGTTTCGGCTTACGACAGGAGCACTTGCATTGATCATCAGCAAGAATGCACTCCTGTCTGTTCCTTTGACGTTTACGCCCAAGGCGAGCCCTATCCATGCAGTGAACTTCATACCTCAACTCGTCCGTACCCATTGCGTGAGGTGAGTGTAGCTGTGCCTTCTTAACCTTTTCAATGATGTACTTTGTGACAACCCCAGAAAAGAACAACCGATTATCAGACATGGCAATTGAGGCTGCTCGATACCTGTCCATGAAATACTTGCATGTTCGGTGCAGAATCCCCTCGACAATTGCTACAAGCGGCAGTGCCCTGGTCCCTCTCATGACCCAGTTGTACACCTCCGCCAAGTTTGTGGTCATGATCCCGTATCTACGGCCTTCTGAATCATAGAGCAATGCCCACTTCTCTTTCGGACAGTCTTCAATCCATTCTGAAAAATTAGTAATTCTTCTGTTTCTCACGTTCCCAGCCTTCCTGGTATGCTTCGTCGTCAGCTCATCCAAAGTCTGCCAAAGCCGATTGAACTTACGCTGCTAATTTTGCTTAGACAATCGCTTGAACAGATTCATTAAGTGCTTACTTTTGAACTGGCTAAAGAAATTGGCACCCATATGTCTCATGCACCACCGGGTATGTATGTCCGGCCACTGAGCAGCTCGATAGTCAGAGCCAAACTTAATTTCTTCGATCGCCACCAACAATCCAAGATGTCTGTCATGAATTATACAAACATCTGATCTGCCAACAACAACCGCATGCTTCACCCTCTCTAAAAACCAGTACCAGCTCTCCGTATTCTCACCCTCGACAAAAGCAAATGCCACCGGCAGAATCTGGTTGTTTCCGTCGACGGCGATTGCAGTCAGGATTTGCCCCTTTACTTGCCAGTTAGGAATGTTCCGTCAACACATAGAACTGGAGGACAATTTTGAAATCCCCTGATACACTGCCCCAAGGCAAAGAAAACCCGCTGCAGAACGAACTTTCCAATATCATCGCCCTCTGCCTCCACCTCTTTGTAATCATAATATGTACCCAAATTTCTCTTAGCTATGGCTGCCAACAGGGATGACATATTCGCATAAGATGCTTCATATGTTCCAAATCTCATCTCTAATGCTTTTTGCTTTGCCCTCCAAGCAGTTGCATACGGAATAGTGTACTGAAATTGTTCCTCCATGGCTCGAATAATAGACCGAGGCTCGTAGTTAACGTTCTCTGCTATTTGAGCCTGCATTATATGTGCCACCATTGTTGATGTTAGATTTCTGTGTTTCTGTCTGACCTCAGTCACCGTACAATTATGCTCCCTCACTATTGAACATACCCAGTATTCCACCCACTTTCCTTTAAAGGCATGCACACGCCAAGGGCAACTGGGGACAACACACACCACATCGTACACACTTCGGCTAGACCTGACAACCCTGAATTCTCTCATAAGTGATAATGCCCAAATCTTCACGGCTGTCACCAATTCTTCCTTCGAGGGGTATGTCGCTCCTTGTGTCACCTCGTTCTGGTGGTATTCCCAGGCTGTTTGAGTGTCTTCTCGGATAGATAGCTCTGCAAAGTTTGATGAGTTCCACTCGACCGGCACGACATTTTGAAAGCCACCGGGACTCTCATCGTCTGACACATCTTCCTCAGGGACTTGCTCGTGCTCAGCATCCTCGGCCTCCATCTCCGCAACTATAGCTTCAATATACTCCCCCTCATCTGCCGCACCTATGGGTTCCTGTGTTGTTTGTTGCTCACTAGATCCATCCCTTGTCTCCTCCAGCTCCTCCACCTCTTCCTGCACCACATGCTCAGTGTCGTCACCATCTTCCTGCACCTCTTCCTGCACTACATTACTTCCTTCGACAGGTTGATGCAAAGCTTCTTCATTTTGTTCCCTGTATTTGGCCTGAACAAGAAGTGCTAGTGGTTGTCCTCGTTCAGTGGCGATCTCGACATAACGTCTCCATCCTCGGGTTGTCTTTATTGGTACCAACTCCCAATAAGGTCTTTCCGTAGTACGGCTAGCAACAGCGCTGATATCCAGACCATATTCTTCGGGGTTAATTTTAAACGTCCTTAACAGCCAATTTTCAAGCCCTGCTAACGTTCTCTCCGTGGGCCTAGATATCCCCAACATCACTGACCGGAACATAGATAGGTCTACCCCGTCTGGACCAAAATTGATATCCCCTTGTCCGTAATGAACATTAAAATATTTTCTGTCTCCCATTGAGCCTGTACAAAAACGAAATGAACTACTAATAAATTTTTAATTATTTTTCTACCGACAAATACATCTTAAAGATTTATCGCTTTTAATCCCTTGTACTATGCTTAACCTACGTGCATTATGCTTCATATAAATCGAGTCTGCTACTACCCTAACGACAGACCTACACATGTTCTCTAAATTTATAGGCCCTAACCGTAAACTGTACAAAAATAAACATACGCAGTAAATCAACGTATTGCCCTCCCTTACAACCCTAGTTATAACCCTAAATATAGACTACAAACTACCGCATATATTATAAACATTAAATCCTAAAACTCATTTACATATTCATACAAAAAAACATATCGGAATATTATTCTAATTTAAACCTCTAAATCAAATGTACATAAAAATTACAGAAAATACACCTAATTTTTATCAGAACCTAATCGCTATATCTAGGCTTTAAACAGAATATTTAATTTATCATGTGCATATTGCTAACATACCTTGTTTTTAAATATTACAACATAAAAATAAAACAGGGTTTATAAATTACCTTTTTTTCTTCCTCTCCTCTTCTCCCTCCTCCTCTCCCTCTTCTCTCTTCCTCCTCCTCCTCTCCTCTCCTCTCTTTTCTCTGCGCGGCGCGGGGGGCGAAATGAGCACTGTGCCGATCCAGCGCCGGGCGCGCGGGGGGTAATGCCAATTTAGCGCCCGCCCAACGGGCGATCCAATCGCGCGCCGTATAAAACGCCCGACAGACGGGCGGTTTTTTCGGAACAGTGATGAAACGCCCGTCCAACAGGCCCTTAATTGTTGCGACCGTTGGCGCTATTAAACGCCCGTTGGTTCGGCGCTATTATACTGTTCGCCTTTGATAACGCCTGGCCAACGGACGATTAATATAGAGCGCCCGATCAACGGGCGCCAGGATGCTATTTTTTTAATTTTTTTAAACGGGCAATTATTTTTTAAATTTGGATTTAAATTAATGCTATAGCCCAGATCATAGCATCTGGGCCTTCTCAAGTCATCCTTGATTTTTTTTTTGAGACAAATCATCCTTGATAAACACGTGCTTTGTCTCCTCTTCTATCCACTGTGACCTCTCTCTATCTCGACCAAAAAAATTTGGCCCTTTCTTGTGGCATCAAACAATACACGCCAATAAATCCACACACGGACAATAGCACTGGCACCTACTCCCATCTGCGGTTTACCAATCGTTTCATCAAAAACAATCGTCTCACTGAAAAAAAAAAATTGCGCGGCTAACCAAAGAGATCGAATTAGTTCAAATCGTAGCCATTTAAAAATCATGACTAATCAAACGGGTTTCAATCTCAAATCTTACCTCACCTTGGATTTTATCAAACTTGGCTACTATGATGTTCACATCAACAATAAACAAACTATGCGAGTAGTATCGTAACAACCACTATATCAAATGTGTGGTTCTGCATTTGTTTTGGCAAGTATTCATTTTTAAGAAAATTATAAGTTATTTTTTAAAAAAATTTGATTTTAAATTGTTATGTTGCTTTGCGTTTCACCTCAAAGGCGAGAGTGATGGGGGAGGGGGTCCGCCATCAACCATGGTTGCAGGCAACACGAGGTGAGGTGGTAAGTGAACAACGATGGGAGCAAAGACAACACTAACGAGACAAGGGTGAGATATGGTAGCATATGGGAGAAGGTGTCCTAGTTGGCACAGCAGACCATTGTGACTTGTGTGGCCTTGTGTCGCCCGTTGCACAATCGAATTGTTGCGTTGCGTTCATCCCTAAGATGTTCCACATCCATCCCTGAGCCTTCGCATCGTTGTGACCTCTCCGGCTTACTCCTACCAATGGTTCGAAAGTTGGGTGGTGCAACCTAGTCTTGATTAAGAAGGGACCTAGGATGACTAGATGCGATAGGAGACATAGGAGTACAGAGAAGGGAGGAGGGGAAGACGACATGCACCTTTAGCAACAATTGGGGCGAGCCAACACAAATGAATAGGGCGACACCTCCCTAGGATTGAGATAAGTAAAGGAAAAAATAGAGCGCACGAAGCTAAAGGGAGAGAGGAGAGAGGAAGTCACACGCAACGCAGGAGGCAGCTTGGAGCCCTGGTACTTTTGGACAGTGAACACAAACACCACGGCAATGACGAAGAACGTACACTGCAATATCAACCCTGATTAATCTATCTATATATATAAAGCTATAGATGTTGGGAACATATGCTGTGCAATCACGTTTACGGTGCAATCACCGTGCAATCAAACTATCAAATGTTATAAAAAAAATCTAAAAAATTTTGTACATGTCCTGCATTGTTTACTCTACCTATCTATGAAGTTTCAAAGAATAATTCATTATATATTAAGAGTTATAAAAAAACGGACAGTTTTGATAAGTTCAAAATTGATAGAATTTTATTTTTTTTGTAACTTTCAATATAGAATGAATTTGAACTTGAAATTTTATTCAGAAATAGAGTAAGTTGAAGAGTACATGTACAAATTTTTTCAGAATTTTTTACATCTTTTGATAGTTCGATTGTACGGTGATTGCACCGTAAACGTGATTGCACGTTATATGTTCCCATAGATGTTTCGCCTCGGCCCTCCACCTATGCATTTACTGTTACACTGTGGCACAGCCACAGTCCCATCCCGGCCTTCCAATCGTGCGCGCTGGCTAAATTCGACCGTCCATTCATCCTTCACATATAAAGTGATATCCTTTGCAAAAAATTACACAGGCGGGATAGTTGCTCACTTGGTTACCGGCGCCAAATTCCGCTCCGCAGTGCACGGTTCGAATCCCACGCAACCAGCCACTGCGTCTTTTTTCCAAAGTAACTCCTTTTCCTATGCTTTTGTGCACACTGCGCAGAGTTAGCACCTAGCTCGGCTGGTTGCATGCGTGTGCAGAAAAGCACGAGGTCGTTGGCTCGAAACCCAGGCTACCCCATTATTGAGAATTTTTTTCCCAGGTTTTTGGAGGATGCGAAAAACCAGTAAAAAAAAAGAAAATAGGCCACCATTGTTGAGCCTTTTTTCCCCGATATTTCAAGGATGCGGAAAAACAATTAAAAAATAGAATAAAATTTTATGGCGTTCCGTTTTAGATTTTTTTTTAACACAAGAAAGCTAAAAAAAGCAAAAAAAAACCTTACAAATGAGTCCTCATATCATTGGAAGAGTCCGTAGAAAGGCTTTAATCCTTGATAAGAATCCTATATTTAGTTGACAAATGGATTAAGAAATGACTCATTTTCCTTTTCTTATACCTTTTTATGGCCAACTAAAAAAAACCTTTCAAAACCAAACCTTTACTGACGAGCTAAAAAATAACACATTATTTTGCTTTGTTCTGACTTTTTAAGAGATTAGAACAACAAAACTACAAAGAAATTTCAATACATGGAGCCTTAACCATAGTTTCATGATAAGGGCCCATTAAGAAAAATAGGCACTAGAAAAAAAGTCTCAACAAAAATGAATTATGAATAATGCAAATGATGGATTAAGAAATGATTCATTTTCCTTTTCTTATACCTTTTTATGGCCAACTAAAAAAACTTTCAAAACCAAACCTTTACTGACGAGCTAAAAAATAACACATTATTTTGCTTCGTTCTGACTTTTTAAGAGATTAGAACAACAAAACTACAAAGAAATTTCAATACATGGAGCCTTAACCATAGTTTCATGATAAGGGCCCATTAAGAAAAATAGGCACTAGAAAAAAAGTCTCAACAAAAATGAATTATGAATAATGCAAATGAAAGAAAATTTGTTGTAATAGTATATAAAAATATTTAGCTGTGTCCAGCAGTCGCACACAGCGTAGGTTGTTGGATTTGAGCCCCGGGCTCCGCCATTGTTGTTTTATTATTTTTTCCAAGATTTATTAATTACGTGCAAAAAAAGAAAATGACCCAAAAAATAATTGTAGGGAAGTTAGCCCAATTTTTTTTGCCTTTCGTGTTTACATATTTTAGAACGCAAAAAGAAGAAGAAAAAAGGACACTATATCATATGTCATTTATTGATTTCAAATGAAGTACTCTTTATACGAACACGTGAAATATGAAAATAGTAACATTTATGCCTTTCATTACTTCCATGACGCGCTGGGTGTCTTTCTACTAGTTACTACCGATTCTCTAGATATCCGACATATCCATGGATCCGGCCGGCCTACTCGACGCCGAACTTCTTCTTGAGCTCGCCGATGAAGTCGTAGACCTTCTCCGGCGAGTAGAGGTTCTTGGCGACGGCGTCCCGCTCGCCGCAGCGCCGCGCCCATGCGGCCAACCTGGGGCACTCCTCCTCCACGCTGAACCCGCCGTAGCGCTCGTACATGAGGAACCAGGAGGTGAAGGGCACGAGCGTGACGTCCACGAAGCCGGGCCGGTCGCCGCCGGCGAAGAAGTCCTTGTCCCCTAGCTCGGCGTCGAGCGTGCGGAGGATGTCGAGCATCTCGGCGCGCGCCTGCCGCTGCGGCTCGCCCTTGAGCTTCCAGAGGCGCGTGCCGGTCTCATAGACCTTCTTGTCGATGTAGTCGGCCCAGAAGCGCGCCTGGGCGCGGGCGTAGGGGTCGGCGGGAAGGAGCGGCGCGGTGGCCGGGAAGGCCTCGTCGAGGTACTGGAGGATGATGAGCGACTCGCAGACGGGGCGGCCGGCGTGGAGGAGGACGGGGATCTTCTTGTGGACGGGGTTGGAGCGGAGGAGGAGGTCGCTCTTGTTGCCCAGGTCCTGCTCCAGGTACTCATAGGGCAGGCCCTTCTCCGCCATGGCGATGCGGCAGCGCTGCCCGAACGGGCTCAGCCAGAAGTCCAGCAGCACCAGCCCCTCGCTCTGGCTCTTCTCTCCCGCCATTATTGCTGCACCTCGAGCGCTCTGTCTCCCTCCCTCTCGCTTGCTTTTGCCTCGGCTTGTGCTTGAAGGGTGACGGTTTGAGAGAGGTGGAGGAGGGGAGCTCGGCTTTATAGGGTAATAATCTTGGCCTCTTGGGTGTTTCCAGAATCGTCTGGGGTGGATTAAGAGCAGAGTTGAGAAGTTGCCGTGGTGGGCCGCAACGAGAGCGTTCCAGATTTCAACCGGGTACGGCCCAAGCTGTGTGTCACTGCTTGCGTCATGGCTTTAGGTTTTGTTCGAGGCTTTGAGACGACGAGTTCAACCGGGTAAGTCCCGAGCTGTGTGTCAGTGCTTGCGTCATGGCTTTGGGTTTTGTTCGAGGCTTTGAGTCGACTGCTAGCATGTTCATTTCAGCTTTTAAGCAGGCTTAACAATCTAGCCTGAGAGCATCCCAGCAGGGCATTATCAAGGCTCTGTATCAGCACAGCACCAGCCAGCATAGCCCCAGTAGTAGTGTGCTTTTTTCGATTTTTTTTGGGCATGTTACTGTAGCTACAGTAGAATACAGAGTCTGCTAGGATGCTCTGAAGCAATCAAAAAGCTACGCGCCTTGTTTTTTAACGCACGTGCCTATATAGGCAGTAAATTTAGGATTTGGATCCTCTGACATTGCATGAGCAAATTTCAGAGGTGAACAGTGTTGGTTGCATTGATAGAATCTCCACCGCCCGATCTAAATCTGATGGATGAGATGTGTTGCTACAGTATCTTGCTACAGTGATTTTGATACAATGAAAACGCTACAGTATTTTCCTACAATATTTTTTCGGTTGCTGCAGTGCCCCCTCTGCCATTCCCCCTCACATGGTCTCTTGTTCACCTCTGTCAGAGGATTTGCATCCGTCAATTTACGAGAAAACACACACTCACAATTAACACGGTTAATTGAGGGGAAGTTATGATGGAAAAAATCAAATACGAGCAAAAAAATCTCTCTACAAATAAATATATAATAAACTGATAACAAAATAAATCTATAATAAACAGAAAACAAAATAAATCTATAATAAATCTGACCTCATGCAAAAAAATCCACTATTGTGAAACATTTTCCCGGGTAAATAGAAATGTGGGAAAAAGAAGAAATTTAGTGGAATTTTTTGCGTCTACACGATTTTGCAAATTCCATGTGCCTACGAAATAGCAAACCCGTTTTTTTAAAGCCAAGTTTTTTCTATTGCGTCACACCTCTAAAACTTTAAAAACAACGTAAATAATGTAGAATAGCTTTAGAAAGAATTTTTAAAAACTTCTCAAAATATAGCTTAAAAATTCAATTCATGAGCTTATTTATCCCTGTCTTAACAGTTCCGCCGTACACACGCGCATCTTTTTCGTTGCTTGTGCAACATCGAAGAACCATATGATTAGCTAACACGATTTTATTTAAACCGACGCCTACAAAACACAACAATGCAAAAAAAAAAAAACCTTATGTACTACTCCCTTCGTCCCAATATATAGGGCGCATAAGTTTTTTGAGTTGTCCCATAATATAAGGCGTCTTTCCATTATTTTTTGGGGAAAGACAAGCAATTAACTCATAGTTAAGCTATTCACATTATAAAGTGCATGTTTTTGCTAGCTTTAGCTATTAGAGCTATTAATTAAGTGCATGGGAAGGAGATGCATGCTTCGAGTAACAAGATAATTAAAGATAATTTACTCTCTTAAACACCATTTTTTGGTCTTGATGAAAATTTTTATACACCCTATATTTTGGGACGGAGGGGGTACCATAAGTCCACGTGCGCATGAATGTTTCGGCATACATATTAAATAAATATATTATATACGTATTAAGTAGATATCGAGCAGTATCATTGACAACAATTTAGATCTTAAATTTATAAGATATTAAGGCAGTTTGGTTACCTGCATTTACAGATATTTGTATCTACGGATGTATAATCTTGCTTTTTTCTGTTTGGTTGTCTGCATCTGGTTTTGAGCCTGGCTCAGTGGATGCAAGTGCCTGTTGAGCTTCTTTCGGATCAATGTCACTACCCAATTCCGCTCCTAAATCCATAAGTAATCTGAAAAGGAAATTCCATTCTGAGAGGTTGTCATGCAGTCTGGCTTTGAAGAAACACTGAAAATGGATATTTATTCGGATACAACGCATAGCGGCCTCGTGTTTTGCGCAAATATCAAGCCATGCATGTGTTGCTGCGATGGTTTACATGTTGATTTAGATTATTTTTTAATTTAAACTGCCTCGAAGTTTTTCTCTGCGTCGCTAATCATAACTTGCTTCTAACCCCAAAGCAGAAAGGCCTGCAGAAGAATTTGACGAACCCAAATGAAAGGAGGGCCGCTGGTCGGAACACATGAGAGCCGTATTTGCAGCCCAGATCGTAGTATATGGGCCTTCTCAAGTCATCCTTGATTAACACGTTCTTTGTCTCCTCTTCTATCTTCTATCCAATGTGACCTCTCTCTATCTCGACCAAAAAAACTTGGCCCTTTCTTGTGGCATCAAAAAATACACGCAAATACATCCACACACGGACAATTGCACTGGCACCTACTCCCATCTGCGGTGTACCAATCGTTTCAACCCGTGCCGGCTAACCAAGAAAAACAATCGTCTCACTGAAAAAAAAAAATTGCGCGGCTAACCAAAGAGATCGAATTAGTTCAAATCGTAGCCATTTAAAAATCATGACTAATCAAACGGGTTTCAATCTCTAATCTTACCTCACCTTGAATTTTGTTAAACCTGGCTACTATGATGTTCACACCAACAATAAACAAACTATGCAAGGAGTATTGTAACAACCACTATATCAAATGCATGGTTCTGCATTTGTTATGGCAAGTATTCATTTTTAAGAAAATCAAAGTTGTTTTCTAAAAAATTTGATCTTAAACTGTTAGAGCATCCCCAGCAGGGGCATCAAATGAGCCTCTGTCGCTACAGTAAATCAATTTTTTCCGCCCAGTGCTCTGCTTCTTCCTTGGCTGCAGCTTCCCTCCTGCGCAATACAAAAAAATTTGGAGTGTGCAGGCCAATTTGATGAGGCAGATGGGGATGCTCTTATGTTGCTTTGTGTTTCACCTCAAAGGCAAGAGTGATGAGGGAGGGGGTCAGCCATCGACCATGGTTGTAGGCAACATGAGGTGAGGTGGTAAGTGAACAACGATGGGAGCAAAGGCAACACTGACGAGACAGGGATGAGATATGGTAGCTTATGGGAGAAGGTGTCCTAGTTGGCACCAGCAGACCATTGTGACTTGTGTGGCCTTGTGTCGTCTGTTGCACAATCGAATTGTTGCGTTGCGTTGCGTTCATCCCTAAGATGTTCCACATCCATCCCTAAGCATTCGCATCGTTGTGACCTCCCTGGCTTCCTCCTACCTATGGTTCCAAAGTTGGGAGGTGCAACCTAGTCTTGATCAAGAAGGGACCTAGGATGACTAGTTGGGGCGAGCCAACACAAACGAATAGGGCGACACCTCCCCATGATTGAGATAAGTAAAGGAAAAAATAGAGCGCATGAAGGTAAAGGGAGAGAGAGAAGAGAAGTCACTTATAGGTGGGCCCTCACCATGCTGTAGCTTCGTAATATGACACTTGGTTTGTAAAGCGGAAAAGCCACCTTCATGCGCCTCCACGGAGTTCAGGGTGAGATATGTTTTTATCCTTTAGAAAATAGCATAAATATAATTAAACAACTATAAAAATGCCTTCCCCCTTAATTTTGAAGCAGCCATATATCCTTTGTGATTTTTTTTATAATAATATCTACTGCTAAAAATATTTTTGTACCGTTTGATATCACATTTTACTAAAATTACGTATGATATGTCATTTCATAATATCCTCCTAGGTATATTTTACCACGACTAAAATTACCCATGTATTTCTATCGAGTTTTCCGAATTCACACGTAGTCCTAATCTTGGGATCGAAGTGCAGACTTCACCTGAATCATTGATGTTGCAAAGGTCCGCGCTTAGTCAAGCCGCGCACGGCCGTGACAGCTGTTTTGTTCCACTTCTTCCACGTCGCCAGCCCGCCTCCCCTCGGTGTGTCCGGAGTTCCGGACCCAGGGCGGAAGCTCGTCGCCATATATACGAGCACTCGCACTCGCAGCATAGCAGCCACCGCCATTCTCGGCATACCGGAGCACGTGAGACATGGCCGGAGCCGGCGGCAGCGAGGGCGCCCGCGGCGACGGCCTGCTTCTCCTCGACCTCTTCGGGAGCCCGTTCGCGCAGCGCGTCCGCGTCGCGCTGGCGGAGAAGGGCCTCCCGTACGAGCGCGCCGAGGAGGACCTCGCCGCCAAGAGCGACCTCCTCCTCCGCTCCAACCCCGTCCACAAGAAGATCCCCGTCCTCCTCCACGCCGGCCGCCCCGTCTGCGAGACCCTCGTCATCCTCCAGTACCTCGATGAGGCCTTCCCGGCCACCGCACCGCTCCTCCCCGCCGACCCCTACGCCCGCGCCCAGGCGCGCTTCTGGGCCGATTACGCCGGCGAGGTCCACGTCTGCGGGAAGCGGCTCTGGGCGCGCCCCGCGGCGGACGTCGACGACAGGGAGGCCTCGGCGGGGCGGGCAGAGATGGTGGCCGTCCTGCGGACGCTGGACGCGGAGCTCGGCGCGAGGGAGTTCTTCGGCGGCGACGCGTTCGGGTACGTGGACGTCGCGGTGGCGCCGTTCACGGCGTGGTTCCTCACGTACGAGCGCTACGGCGGGTTCAGCGTGGAGGAGGAGTGCCCCAAGCTGGCGGCGTGGGCGCGGCGCTGCGCGCGGCGGGAGAGCGTGGCCGCCAACGTGTACGCGCCGGAGAAGGTGTACGAGCTCGTCGGGGTGTACAAGCGGGAGGTCCTTGGGCAGAGATAATTCTGTATCATTACAAATACTCCTAAATAAAGACGAGAAAATTGCACTGTTGTACGTCTGAACCAGCAAATCTCACTTAATAACTCTCTGAACTTAAATTTACTTTCCCCACTTTCTAAAGTTGTCTTCGTTTATATGATTGCCCCAAAGACTGTTAGGGCTCCCATCAAAAGGTGAGGTGATGTTCATGTTATAGTTAAGTGTAGATGTAGCCGTTAAATAATGACACGGTTAGCCACGTATGCATCTTCGTCATGTCCACCTCATCTTCTTCTTTCTCCCCTCTAAACCTCTCCCCCAAACAGGGGAGAAGCTTAGGTAGGGCTAGGGTGGGCCCTGGCCCCCCTACAAAATTGTTTTCCTTTTATTATATACCAATATTTGCTATATCTTAAGAAAGTTTTTAGCAAAATATAGTAATATGGCCCCTTCGACCATGGCAAATATAGTTTTGGCCCCCTCTATTTTTCTGTTCAAGCTCCGCCACTGCCCCCAAACCTCTTTGGTCAGCGCTTCCCCTCTCTCAATCCATGATAGTTGACGGAGAGCACTGCAGGTAACAACTTGTCCTGGTGCTGTCGCAAGCTTCATAGCTGCCAGTGCGAGCTCCGTCGCCATCGCCATGGGATCTCCGCCAAGCGAGATCACCGCTACCGCGACCTTCATCAGCGTTTTTACGAGTTCCATCAGCATCGCCGCGAGCTTGAGTGTCGGTGCCACCACGAGTTTCTTTGCCATGGGCCATCGCTGGGAGCTCCGCCGTCATAGCCGTGAGATCTCCACCATGCGAGATTCGCGCCACCGCGAGCTGCATTAGTGTCGTTGTGAGCTCATCACCTCCGCTGTGAGCTTGAGTGTTGGCACCGCCGCAAGCTTCTCTTTGATGAGTCAACATCGTGAGCTCCGTCAGTGCCACTTGTGCGAGCTCCGCTGCCATGGCCACGAGATCTCCACCACGCGAGATTTGTGTTGCATTGTCGTCTCTGGGAGCTCTACCATGCAAGATCTACGCCATCGTTGTTTATGGGAGCTCCACCATAGTTTGTTGCCGTTTCTCATCGTGAGCGCCTCGCCACCGCGGCCAGATGCCCCCACTGGTTGGAGCCCTAGTGGGCCCTCTCCCTCCCTCTGTATTCTCTCTCTAAGCGCCTGGTCGAGTAGGATAGAGGGTTGGGGAAGAGAAGGAGAAAACAGGGAACAAGAAATGGGAAGATGATGTATAGGCCACCTTAACTAGCTATTAATGGATAAGTGGTTGTCACATAGGCATTTAAATAACTACATATGCAGCCACACCAGTTTCTATCGGAAGTCCAAATGGTTTTGGGTTTAGGGCGAGCTTAGGGAACAACAGTGCAATTTTCTCAATAAAGATGAAGCCTCAGTTTTGTTTGAGAAGTGTCTTTTTCTTTATGGAAGAGAGTTTATCGGTGCTCGCCTCCATGGTTCCCTAGAACTAGGGATGAAACGGATTAGATACGAATCGGAAACCACTCATATCGTATTTGATCCATACAATTTTATTGGATATAGATTCGGACACGAACAACACCGGATACAAATATAGATACAGATATTATTGGTTACAAATACGGATCGAACACGTATACTCTTTCTCGGATAATATGCGACAACATATACTAGATAACTAAGCATATAAAAAACATTTAGTTATCTTTTTGTGTATCAACTTCATGGCTCATAATCATGGAATAGGTGGTATGCTATAAGTATTGTACTCGATATAGGAAAAAAATATCACTTTTGCTAGTAATCAGACGACTGAGATTTATTTATCTCTCAGTCAATTTTTTCAAGTGCTAGATGTTCGTTAGATCTTTTATGTTCTCTATGGAGGTGTTTGATCAACGGCTTAGAAAATCGATTGAGAGCTAAATAAGTCTCAGTCGTCTGATGACAACACAGTCCCAAACCATATACATCTAGCCGTTATAAGCGTTAGTCATTCATCCTATAGGATTATAATGGAGACGGTTTGTAGATGGACTTCATTGTGCAGATAATATCCAAGAAAAGCTTGGATAATATCCATTGGATTTTATTTCTATCCGTATTGTATCCATCTAGGCGGATTTGGATACAATAAAACTATTCAAATCAGCATCCGGGTTGGTTAGGATGGTCCCGTACCATTTGTATCCCTACCTAGAACAGCTTAAAAACCGCGGTTTTAAGTTCACCCAAAGTGTCCGGTTCGGCGAAACAATGGTTAAAAACAGATGCAAATTTGAATTCAATGTACATCAAAACCAATCTTCAAAGTTCAAACCATTATTTTCGGGTAGAAACTGATTGAATTTTGCTAAAACAAAAGACCCTTTTCAGCCCCCAATTCAAAAAACGAATTTTGTGCACTTCTTTTAGAAGTTTTCACCCTTTTTTATATCAGCGAGTCTCTGTTTCCTCGGAAGTTTTAAACCCTGATCACCCAAACCACGATTGATCTGATAACGCAAGCTGTGAGATAAAATACGTCTGTCCAATTTACCTGTTTTTTTTCCAAACATGGAACTTCAGAACAGTTTTGCTAAGAACTTCAGACCAGTCTGTTCAGGGGTACATGAATTCACTACAAAATGTTTGCAAAGGAAAGGATTACAACCCGATCACGGGGCACGCCTGCAAGCTTTGTTCGAAACTCTCGTCTCCCAGAAAATTTGTACAATAACTTCATCCAAGAAGAGAGGGAAAATGCACAAGATTGTCTGAATAATGGTAATGGTGGGTGGCCGGGTTCATGGTGTGACCAAAGCAGACTTACGGTCCCCGACTACTGAGATAGCCATCGCAATAAACAGATAGCAGATCAAAAAGCTGAACTCTTAGGGGGAAGGATGAATCAATTTGGTGTCTTTGATCCCTGCAAGTTAACAAAAATGATGCGAGAGTTAAGATGTGGTGTAAGTTAATCATATGTACTGCAAATGCTAAAGAAAAAATATCCAAGATGTCACTTGCAGAAATCTACCATACACTGATATACCTTAACTGTAAAGTAATCACCAATCATTAGCTAGGGAAGCATAACTTATGATGCCTTTAGGCTTCTAGAATTTATTCAATCCACGCGCAGTTAGCATTGGAACATCTAAAAGTACTAAAAGCTTTAAAGCAACACTTTGCAACCAGTTTTTTTTTATATACTAGTGTTCTACCTATTGATGAATGGTGAGGATCCCAGAAAATGCAGTAGAGCTATGCTATTCAGGAGATATGCAAAACCAATACAAGCACACCGAGGGTTGCATGCATTCGGTTGTAACCTAGTCTCAAGTTTGCTAGAACATCAAGAAGTCAGATGATCAGATTTCAGAATATCTAGTTAGGAAGCATACAAAACTGAAAGGGTTCTTTTAAGTAGGGTGGTAGGTACATGCATTCGGTTACAGGCTTACAGCCCATTCATTCTTTTCTGAAAATTAATATTACAGCAAGTTAATGTTGGCATAAAAAACTGTGAGATTCTTTTAGGTAGGATGATTTATAATGTCAAGTTTGCACATGTAGACTAGGTCCCCAACCTGGATCACTTTGCTAACATCTGAAGGAAAGCTATGTTCAATCAATAAAGCTGCAAGTGAGCTCACTGCTGATAGTACAATTCAAGGAAGGCACATGAGATGCATGGGGCCTATCCCTTCCAAGACAAAACAGATTGATTTCTTTTAGTAACGAGCCACAATTTTTAACAAGCTTCAATGAGACAGCGCATAGCATGAAATCCTCACTAGAAAGCTTGTACAAAATTTGGAATTATGGCCCTGAGAATGTTAATACCAAGGCTATCAAACTACTATGGCATATCAAAACAAGGTTTTTTCTGAATTACATGACTTAATTGCTAAAATTTGATTATGATAAAAATCAAAAGTGGATTGCTGAGAGCAGTGGCAACTCAATTTTTTTCTTGACATAGGAGAAAGACTAAATAAATATAAACTTTTCACGCACACATAGAATTGTTTGAGGTACTGTAAACTTCTCACTGTCCAGTTCACCAAGACCTTAAGCTTGAAAAATGATTTTGAATGTTAATGCAATTTCAGTGAAAATCAAACATCTAATGATCGTATGAGTATATCCGTATGCGTAGCTCATTAATTTCAGCTATATCAGAATCACTGTCTACAGCTCTTAAATTCTTATTCTTATTGGCATAACAGTTCTCTTTTAATCTATTTGCTTTGCCAAAATAATGTTGTATTTGATGAAAAAAAAAGGATGCTTCCATTTCGTAGGGCATTTTAAGAGGAGCCCACTAGATGTCGCAGCCGTCACTACATGTTGCTACAAAAATATGGCAATAGAGCAACAATATTGAGCTGCATGTCCTAACCAATTCACCCAAAAGCCTAAGCTGATGGGGAAAGGAGAGCAATTCACTTATACTTCAACACTCTCCCGCACGTCTGCATGTCCTAACCAATTCATCCAAAAGCCTAAGCTGATAGGGAAAGGAGGGCAATTCACTTATACTTCAACAAACAATACAGAAGGCGTGTAATCTATTGGAGGTGGTGACCATGGAGTTTCTCAATAACTTTCGATAACGAACTAATAAAAGGAGTTGCTCACATTAATTTTGGATATTGCTTTCATGCCTGCCTAGCCTTTTTAATAGAGAACGTATCCTGTGCAAACGGGGTTCCCGTGCAAACGCCGTGCAAACCAACTAGCAAAAGTCATGAAAAATTCTGAAAAAAATCATACACGACGTTTCCATTTCGTAGGGCATTTTAAGAGGAGCCCACTAGATGTCGCAGCCGGCACTACATGTTGCTACAAAAGTATGGCAATAGAGCAACGATACAGAAGGCGTGTTATCTATTGGAGGTGGTGACCATGGAGTTCCTCAATAACTTTCGATGGAGAACTAATAAAAGGAGTTGCTCACATTAATTTTGGATATTGCTTTCATGCCTGCCTAGCCTTTTTTTATATCTTGTTTAGAAAGTCAAGTGTGTTTGTTTTTGTAAAAACCTTTTGGTCCTGTACACCTATGATATAGAGGCCGGAATTATTTTCATTATCAAAAAATTTTAATCTTAAACATCATAACACGGAGTATCTAAAATATAAATTATTATAAAAGCTGAAAATAGAGATAGACAGCTTGTTACAAGCATAAACCAAACACCTATATATGATCACTTCACTGCATTTGATTATTTAGTTCATACAGCAAGCCTAATCTTTTCAGTGTGCAGTATATGACTTTAAAAAAATCCTTTTTCATGTGGTTGCATCACGGCATCAACTCAAAAATCTCTTTTCCACGCACAAAAACAACATTTTACCAAAATGCATTTCTCAAACTCTCAACCCCCAGTTCATTCACTACTTTAATACGAGTATACTCCAGTAGTTTATCTTTCATACGAGTATACTCCAGTAGTTTTATCATTCTTACTAGTCTATCAGAACTCTGCTCAAGGCTATCGATAGATGTACCAGGAACTCGAGAAATTCAGTGAAAAATGGAGAACCTAAACCTAAACCAATACTAGCCATTCAAGTGAAGAAAAAAATAAAGTTCCATTTTGTACGGAATCTGAAGTGAAAGGTACAAATCAGGTACTCAATTACTCCAGGCCATATTTACCTTTTTTTTTAAAAAAAACAAGAACAGTAACTTGCCTCAGTTATTCAGCTTTCCAGTTCGTGTGCATGCATTTTAGATGGCAAACCTGGATAGCTAGGGCTTACCAGAATTTAATAATACATTAAAACAGATGCAGGGCAGGCCAATCAGAACCATGTATTAACAAATCCTCTCTCTCCATGGCTAGCAATTGACACCTGTTTGGCAAGCCATGCAAAGTTGAGCTAAATGAAAGGAGAACACCCCTAAAATTTTGACACCCGTCAATTGCAACAAACAAGAACAGTGTTTTGTGGGATTTAAGGATACGAGGCCACCTCGAGCGGTACCAAAAAGAAGGCAATCATATCAATATGACAACCTAGGCAGGCATCTAATCTTAAACTAAGCATAGTGCGGGAGCCAAAGATCAAAAAGCTTGTACATTTCGAGAGTTTTTCATCTTACCGTTTAAGGATGCGCGGTCTCCGATCAGTGCTTGCTCTTCTCCTTCATGCCGGAGTGCCGGAACCCATCCCACAGCTGCAACGCGGCGGACGCCGTGAGGTGGTTCTCCAGCGCGGGGTGCCCGGCCGCAGCAGCATGGCCAAACAAGAAGGGAGGGCTTGGGCCGTCGAGCCTCTGGAGCTGGTGGTGGTGGCCGTGGCCTGACAAGTGCGACTGCGAATTGGACTGAAGGGTCCCCCTGTTGGCACCCAAGAAACCCGAGGACATGGAGAAGTTGAGGTTGTAGTCTCCGGCGCCGGGAGCCGCCGCCGCAGCCGCTGCCAACGCGTCCTGGACGAGCGAGAAGTGCGTCATCTCGGCGGAGCTGGCGAAGTTGAACGGCTGCGCCGGCGACATGCCGATCGGGGGCACATTGCCGAAACTGGAGGCAGCGGGAGAGGAGAAGCCGAACGCCGCCGGCTCCCCCTGCGCACCTTTCCCGGGGTGCGCGATGCCGACACAGTCAGCGGCGACCGCGGAAACGGGCGACGGCTGCCAGGACTGCCTGTGCTCGGCGGCGCTAATGGCGCCTGTGGCCGCCGACCCCACCCCGGTAAGCAGCTCGGTGAAGGACGCGGCGTGCGCCGAGGTGCTGGCAACGGTGACCTCCTTGTCCCTGGAACCGCCGCCGACGCGGCCGTCGGAGCGCGAGAGAGAGAGCTCGGACCCCTTGCTCGTCTCCGACGTGCTGCTGCAGCCGGACCTGCAGACCTGCTGGTGCCTCACCTTGCCGGCGGCAGCGGCGTCCGCTCCGGCCTGCTCGACGACAGCGGCGGCGAAGGCGGCCGGGTCGAGCGACGGGAGCTTGTCGATGGCGGCGGCAGCGGCGTTGATGAGCCACTCGATGGCCTTGCTGGGCTGGTCGTACCCAAGGCGATCCTGCAGGTCGTAGAACTGGATGGCGGTGGGCACCGACAGCCGCACACGCCGGTCGCGGATGCCCTTCGCCGTGTACACCTTGCTGTGCCGGTCCTTTCCCCCCGTCGCCCGGACCCTGTAGATCCGCGACGCCGCCCCCACCGCCGGCTGCCTCCACGGCAGCGCCGCCACCTCCCCGCCGTCGCCCTCCCTCGCGCCGCGCCCGCGCTTCGCCCCGCCCTGGGAGCGCCCGTCCCCCACCCCCGCCGCCGCCGCGTTGCCTGCGGCCTCCATCCCTCGCCGCCGCAAGCCGCAAGCTCACATACGACGCCGGCGAGAAATGCGGCGCCTTTATGGAGGAAGTGAGGAACCCCACGCGGTCGCGACTCGCGGCCGCCGGCGAGTGTCAGAGAATGGCGACGCAGCGCTGCTCTTGCCGTTGCCTCTTGCTGATCTTATCCCTACACGGCGCCACTCCCTGGGCGCCTAGTCGCTGGCTCGTGCCGCCTTTTTCTCCATGTTTTTGCTGCGTTTCTGCCCAGCTCGCCCTCTTCTCTCTCTAGTCACGCGCTGGGCGCAGCAGCGCGCGGCAGAGGCAGCAGCTGCTTGCTGCCGTGCTGCGGCTGTAGAGCGGGCAGAGGCTAGCGGGGAAACAGCGGCGGCCGCAGGCTTTAGGGGCCCGGGGCGGTGTCAGATCTGCCGGGCTGCGGCGGCGGCAGGCAGCGCTGGTTGCGCGCACTTGTCAGTGGCCTGGCCCGGCTCGACGCCCCGGCGCGCCCAATGCTGCGGCCTACTCATTGCTCAACGCTCATGCCCAGACAGTGGTAACGGTGTTCATCGCTTGCTTGCGCCGGCGGCCGGTCGCTTTTGGGCAGGCTCCAGCTCCTGCACGGAATGCCATCGGTTCTGTTACTGCTCGTGATAAGTTGTTTTCAAGCTATCATCTATAGTAACAAGAAAAAAATATAGATAGACCGTAGGATCGACCAAGTTAACTGAAAATAAAATGCCTTTTAATTGATTTTTTAATAGAATTGAACTGTATTAATAAGTGTAGTTTTAGTCTTACCGATAAGCAATTTTAGTAAGATTTAAACAAATAATAACTTAAACAAATAGTATTGTTTATTGCTTCAGCAATTTTGCGTGATTTTAGTAATAACTTGATAGTACATAGAAAGAGAAAAGCATGAAAGCACATGTATTTAGCAAATCTACATAGTAATAAGGTATAGAAAAATCAACAGGTAAAATAGATAATAGATAAATAGCATATTCATACTAAAATTACACCTTGATAAGCAATACAATTTTAGTGTTACTAGAATGCAACTTTAAAATAACTTATAGTTTTAAAAATCAATTGTCTGAGAATTAGCAAAGTTGTAGTCTATATTAGCGAGTGGTGAATAGGGATGACAAAAATACCCATGGGTCTGGGTACCTACGGGTACCCGACCCGATGGGTTCAGGTCTAGGTCCAATTTTGGACCATGGGTATGTGAATTCGGGCCTGGGTCCGGGTCTTAGAGTAGACCCATGGGTACCCAAACCCAGACCCGAACATGCTACTGACATGTGGGCCTTCCCGTCAGTGTCCCATTTGGAGCCAATCCCACCCCCAGGCCCCAACCAGCAGCTAGCCCAGGTGAAAAGGCCCCAATCTTCATCCCCATTCACATCCCGCATCCACCCCTCTCTAACCCTAGCTGCCATCCACCCCCGCCGGATGTCGGCGCCTCCAGCCCTTCACCGCACCACCACCTCCACTCTAGCCCTTCACCGCGTCGCCGTCGTTGTTGAGTCACCGTCCGTCGGTGCCGCCTCTGCCCCGCTCCTCTCTCTTTCCCTTGGTTCCGCTGGCGCCGGTGCCAAGCCGACGCCGTCCCCTCCTCCTCCGCACACATCGCCAAGCTGCCGCTAGCTCGCCTTCGGTCGCCACCGCATCCTAGTGTGCACCGAGGAAGAAGTGGCCAACTATGAGACAATTGCACTTGCGCTTCAGGAGGAGGAGGAATAAGAAGAAGATGAGGAGGGAGGAGGCACTGTCGTGGAGGCAAGGGCTGATCCAAACAACCCTATCATCCTCTCGGATGGTGATGATCCCTTTGCATGATCGTGTGGATGAAACAACTTGAGCAACAACAATAGCAGTGCGGCGGTGGCAACAAGTGATGTCGTTTAATTGAGCAGAAGTTGGTGTCAAATAAGCCCCAACCACCTCTTGTAATGTAGTCAATTTGTAGAAAACTATGAATGTAACGTATCCTAAATCAACTAATATCATTATCTAGAACTTGGAGATATCACCCAACATAAGCGAGATTCAGCTCGAGATGGTCGGTGGGATAGTAGATCCAGCTTGGATTGCCCTCGGACGAATAAATCCGATGCGGGATTGCCTAGTGCCGGCAGCGCGGCGTAGAGGAAGAAGATAGTGATTTTTCATAGGTGGACAGGTGGTGGAAGAGAAATTTTTATATTTCATCGGACATAGCACTATCGGTTGTTCCACCCTCAATTATTTTGTACCAACAACAAAGCACTGTCGGGTGGTAGATCAAACCGACAACAGAAGTAATTAATGACTATCGGTTTAAGCCACAGAACGATAACGATGACATGGGCTATAACCTGTTGGCTAGAGACAACACCCGCTAATGATAGATCACTCAGCGTGCACACCGGTAGTAATGGCAATAATTTCAGAATTGGTTTGTGGGTTAAACCGACAATGATAAATCACTGTCAGTTTTGTTACATGAATACTGATTTTTGAGACCAAAATGATATTCTCATGTTTTGATGCTTAAGAACGGACAGTGATCTATCTCTTATTACCGCCGTGTTTCAGCGAAGCAGCGTCAACGCCACCGGTTCAATTGCGGCCATTTAGTCGTACGCATCAGCGGCCTTAGAGTTACAGGACGGACGCTCATGCACATTGTGGTGGGCTTCTTGCTCGATCCAATCCGCGTAACCGTGTGGTGCTCATTAAGCGCTCCAGATTAATTTTGTAGTTGAACGACACCAAACAGTGACCGGTTTATATATGATCTCTGATGGTATATGCGTGCGAGGCTGTGCGAGGCGAGTAGAATCTCAATTCCTTGGAAGCAAGATTGACGTTAGTAAGTACAAATTAACTGATGGTTTGAGCTAGCCATGCGCAGACGTGCCTGAGGATTATCGACCATGCATGCATCATGCATGCATGGTACGAGCCATCGAGAAGTTCATAATTCACCAAACTATCTATATAGCACGCTTGCAGGAGCAGCACGTACTGTTCGTTTTCATCTAGCTTCCACGAGGAACCGATGGCGACATGTAGATCAAGATCTGCGTGCACCAGGGCAGCGAGTGAGTGGGCACAGGGAGCACAAGGCTCGCTGGCCGCTGCCCCTGCCGCTGCTCCCTCGTGCTCAAATCGCTCGATCGACTCGTCTTTCCAAGATGCCATCACGCGCAGTACAAAGGACTGGTCGCTGTCAGGGCTGACACTGTTTCAGTAGGTACCTGCAAACCGGCCACAGCACAGCCTCGCCGATCGCCAGATCGATGGGAGCTATAGCATTCCTGCTCCTTGCTTTAATTTGCGTCGACACTCCACAGGGGAGAGAGAGATCTAGAGAGAGACGGCCGGCCCTTGTGATCGTGAACCGTGAATGTGATCGTGGTCGGAGGAGCTGGCTAGCCAGAGGAGATGATCCCCGTGTGGCAACAGAGAGGCGAAAGCGAGAGGAGAAGCCGGCTGTCTAATTCCTTAGAACGGCGAAACTAGATGCTTCTCTCTTCGAAGCGGCACCTACACGTGGTTGCGTGCGTCTTCTATGATCGTCGACTCGTCGGATTCATGCTCCCCCCACCCCCCCACCCCCCACACACACACCCACACCCACACCCACACCCACACACACACTCAAATGTTTTCTTTTTTCATAAACATCCTCCAACATTTTAGTAAAGCAACTAGTCTTTTTTTTCACCTCGATCTCCCGAATCGAGCGCGGTTCAAATGTTGATAGGCATATATGGAGCCATTTACATGTGAGAATTATTCCGTACTTCCATTCCTCTGTGTATTTGTTGTTATTTGTCCTGTTGGATCAAATCATCAGAAGCGGATAGACTAGCTTGATCCTACGACCTAAGCAAGCACATAGATTCCTGAAGCCTTCTTCCACCGGAGGGGATGATCTAAAGCCCTCTGAAGCCCAGAGAGAAGGCTAGGCGTGTAAATGCAGATGCCCTCCCTCCTTAATCATGAGCCATTGCACAGGGTGGTTATTGGCCTGTTGTCGCATAAACAGTCACCATCCACCCCAAAAATTTCATTAGTAATGTTGCCAAATGATGCGTCACTCACCGCTTTAACAATATCTTCCTGTTGATTCTTGCGCATTTTTCCTCATGATGAAGGCAAGCCCGCGTACCTGGACGTGTTGTTGTCAACGGCTCCATTGCGAACAGGGCATGCTAATAGTGATCACTGGGGACACCGTTAACACCAGCAAAGACCAGCCAAGTCGGAGCTGACTAAGGCCATTCATTATGTTCATATAGTACAATGCTTCGACGATAATATTTGAAGAGCCCACTGCAATTATAACTGGTCGATATGCTGCTTGGTTGGAGGAATTGTCATCCGTCACGGACGAAATGAGCTTGCTTCATGAATCTCTATTTCATTTCTCAGACCAAATAAACTACCCATGAGGATAGATCGATTCATGGCCTCAAGCAGGCGACGCGTGTCCACTACTGTAACTGCACGTATAGTTACAGCCACTGCAGGTGGGGGTCCTGGTTCTACTTTCAGTTACGGCAGAGGATCCTGTTCCTCGAGCAAAGAACCATACTCACTTGTTCATGCAGCCTTCCCCTGATGAAAGCACCAATCCGCTGCCCGAATGAATAAAGCCTAGCTCCGGGGCTGTACCGTGTACCACCACCACCAAGCACCAGTACACCAACCCCAAACGCAGGAGTGGCCGCAGTGACTTTTCCTTTTCGGCGCCCTTTTAACGGTGCCGCCTGCCTGCCTGCCTGCCTCCGGCCGCCGGTGCTGGAGCCGCCGGGGAGAGGGGCCGGGAAGGGAAAAAAAAAAAAAGGAACCCAGTAATTGTCGCCATTAACTGCCCGGCCGGCAGCAAGCACTGACGCAGCAGCAGCAGCGCTGGGGGAGGGAAAGATGGCAGGGAGGGGAGGGCTGCCTGCGAAGCTGCACATGTCGCTTCAGGCAGGCAGAGGCAGAGGCTGCTGCCCCCAGCGCGGCGGCCTCCTGCATTGATGCGCGCCTCCTGCCGCCTGCGGCGCCTACTGATCCACCCGCCATGCATATGCTGATATGCATGCATGCATGGCTAGCTCTGTGCTTTTGATTTCTTCCTTTTTAACGAACGTCGATCGCCAGGGATCCTTGGAGGCCGAGCTAGGAGGGATAATGGATCGTGCATGGAGCGCGGTACAGGCACGAGAGGGAGGCCATGCTTGGCATAAACATGGTAGAACCATCTGCTATCGGCCTTGTTTGTTTAGGTTGAAAGTTGCCGAAACTTTAACCTGAAAAAGTTATGACCCTCTCGAAAGACGACTTAAAGTTCAAAAAAATTAAATTTTTTTTTTACAAACTCTAATGAAAACTATTTAAACCCCACAAAAGACTACAAAATATTACATCGTTTGGTTTAAACAAAAATAACAAAATTTAATTTAATTTAATTTAAGCTAAAACAAACAAGGCCATAGTAGCTTGGTAGGGATTAATCTATAAGAGGATGAAATATAGAGAAAGAAATAAGACAATGATTTAATAGTGGAATTCTAGCATCGGACATGCCCGGAGTGTATCAACACTACATACAATTACGGTCTATATATTAATATATAGCAATTTGCCATATCATAATAGTCATCTAAATAACTCATACGATGCTAAAATAATCATTTTCTCTATAGACAACTTCTTCGCACTCGTAACTTACTTTTGGTTCTCATGCTATAGACAGGTTTACAAATTAATTACAAGTAGCTCGATTTCTTTAGGTGCATCTTTCTCATTCATTCACGTTATCTTTTATCTTATGTGGTGGAGTCTGCTCTAAACTTGTCCTAATTAGCAATCCACTCGATCAATATGTTATAAAATTAAGGAAAAACATTTAGATTATTGGATCATATTTCATGAAACAAGTAGTCGTATAACTTCGTATAATGTATGCTATACGAAGTTATTACGGCCCACTGCAATTATAACTGGTCGATATGCTGCTTGGTTGGAGGAATTGTCATCCGTCACGGACGAAATGAGCTTGCTTCATGAATCTCTATTTCATTTCTCAGACCAAATAAACTACCCATGAGGATAGATCGATTCATGGCCTCAAGCAGGCGACGCGTGTCCACTACTGTAACTGCACGTATAGTTACAGCCACTGCAGGTGGGGGTCCTGGTTCTACCCCCACACCCACACACCCACCCACACACACACTCAAATGTTTTTTTCATAAACATCCTCCAACATTTTAGTAAAGCAACCGTTCTTTTTTTTTTTCTCCTCTCCGGAATTGGCCCCACTCAACTTCGTTAAATGGTTGGGTGGTGCACGACTATGGTGGCATGGGCGCGAGGCTGCGTGGTCACCGGTGGTTTGTGACGATCAACTTGGGGAGAGAGTATTAAGTTGTATGTGTCGATTGATTCACCAAAAAGTGTAAGTTGACGAGGAAGCCCACACGTGTAGCCCTTAAGCCACAGCACGTCACAAATAGGAGTGGACGATAATCATGTCTACATAAGACTTCCTCATGTGGAGGCTCTTTTAGGCCTTGGACATGGAAAAAAGGAGCATACAACAATTGCATCTACCAGAGTCTCTCTCGTGTGGAGGTTTTTCGAGCTTCAGACATGAAATAGGAGTGGACGACAAATATTTAAACTGTATCCTCGGGTTTCGATACCATATTTAAGTTGGAAGTACCAACAACTTCACCCAAACCCTAAGAGACAAAGAAGGGTCGGGTTGGCAATACACTTATACTTTCCAAAAGGGAGTTGAGAGAAAAATGATCTAATTGTTTAGAAACTAAAAGTACAACTTTTTTTTTTTACAAAAAGTGCATGTGAGCAGAGAGTTGATTTGAGGTGGATCAAATGGTGACATGCATATATGGAGCCATTTCCATTCCTCTGTGTATTTGCTCTTATTTGCCCTATTGGATCAGATCATCAGAAGCGGATAGACTAGCTTGATCCTACGACCTAAGCAAGCACATAGATTCCTGAAGCCTTCTTCCACCGGAGGGGATGATCTAAAGCCCTCTGAAGCCCAAAGAGAAGGGGAGGCGTGTAAATGCAGATGCCCCCCTCCTTAATCATGAGCCATTAATTGCACAGGGTGGTTACTGGCCTGCTGCCCTATAAACAGTCACCATCCACCCCAAAAATTTCAGTACCGATGCTGCCAAATGATGCGTCACTCACTGCTTTAACAATATCTTCTTGTTGATTCTTGCGCATTTTCCTCGAGATGATGGCAAGCCCGTGTACCTGGATGTGTTGTTGTCAATGGCTCCATTGCGAACAGGGCATGCTAATAGTGATCACCGGGGACACCGTTAACGCCAGCAGAGACCAGCCATGTTGGAACTGACTAAGGCCTTTCATTCTGTTCACATATTACAATGCTTTGACGATAATATTTGAAGAGCCCAGCGCAATTATAGCTGGTCGATATGCTGCTTGGTTGGAGGAATTGTTATCCATCACGGACGAAATGAGCCTATTTCATGAATCTCTATTTCGTTTCTCAAACCAAATAAACTACCGATGAGGATAGATCGATTCATGGCCTCAAGCAGGCAGCGCGTGTTCTTTGATATAACTGCACGTACAGTTACAGCCACTGCAGGAGGATTCTGGTTCTACCGGCAGTTACGGCAAAGCATCATGTCCCTTGGGCCTTGTTCTTTTCAGCGTATCGTTGCGTTGTCGTATTACTGTAGCAAATCTAAGAGCTCCCGAAAAGAGCTTTAAAGATTATAAAAAATAATTAAAAAATAGTTTTAAGATCTTTGGAAGGACTACTAGAAGCCACAAAAAAATCGCTACAAATTAGTACAACATATAGACTATATAAAATAACAAAAATTGCTACAGTAATATACAACGATGCGTACCGCTAAAAAGAACAAGGCATGTGCAAGGAACCATACTCACTTGTTCTTGCAGCCTTCCCCTGATGAAAGCACCAATCCCCTGCCCGAATGAATAAAGCCTAGCTCCGGGGCTGTACCGTGTACCACCACCAAACGCAGGAGTGGCCGCAGTGACTTTTCCTTTTCGGCGCCCTTTTAACGGTGCCGCCTGCCTGCCGCCGGCCGCCGGGGAGAGGGGCCGGAAGAAAAAAAAAAATCCAGTAATTGCCGCCATTAACTGCCCGGCCGGCGGCAAGCACTGACGCAGCAGCAGCAGCAGCGCTGGGGGAGGGAAAGATGGCAGGGAGGGGAGGGCTGCCTGCGAAGCTGCACATGTCGCTTCAGGCAGGCAGAGGCAGATCACGCAGACGCTGCCCCCAGCGCGGCGGCCTCCTGCATTGATGCGCGCCTCCTGCCGCCTGCGGCGCCTACTGATCCACCCGCCATGCATATGCTGATATGCATGCATGCATGGCTAGCTCTGTGCTTTTGATTTCTTCCTTTTTAACGAACGTCGATCGCCAGGGATCCTTGGAGGCCGAGCTAGGAGGGATAATGGATCGTGCATGGAGCGCGGTACAGGCACGAGAGGGAGGCCATGCTTGGCATAAACATGGTAGAACCATCTGCTATCGGCCTTGTTTGTTTAGGTTGAAAGTTGCCGAAACTTTAACCTGAAAAAGTTATGACCCTCTCGAAAGACGACTTAAAGTTCAAAAAAATTAAATTTTTTTTTTACAAACTCTAATGAAAACTATTTAAACCCCACAAAAGACTACAAAATATTACATCGTTTGGTTTAAACAAAAATAACAAAATTTAATTTAATTTAATTTAATTTAAGCTGAAACAAACAAGGCCATATACAGTAGCTTGGTAGGGATTAATCTATAAGAGGATGAAATATAGAGAAAGAAATAAGACAATGATTTAATAGTGGATGAATAGTGATGGAATATTTTAAAGATAATTATAGCATTGGACATGTCCGGAGTGTATCAACACTACATACAATTACGGTCTATATATTAATATATAGCAATTTGCCATATCATAATAGTCATCTAAATAACTCATACGATGCTAAAATAATCATTTTCTCTATAGACAACTTCTTCGCACTCGTAACTTACTTTTGGTTCTCATGCTATATATAGACAGGTTTACAAATTAATTACAAGTAGCTCGATTTCTTTA
The DNA here is from genome assembly GCA_005191435.1 of Raddia distichophylla. Lineage (NCBI taxonomy): Eukaryota > Viridiplantae > Streptophyta > Magnoliopsida > Poales > Poaceae > Raddia > Raddia distichophylla. The sequence continues at coordinate 76,705 of SPJY01013139.1, forward strand.
AGTGCATCTTTCTCATTCATTCACGTTATCTTTTATCTTATGTGGTGGAGTCTGCTCTAAACTTGTCCTAATTAGCAATCCACTCGATCAATATGTTATAAAATTAAGGAAAAACATTTAGATTATTGGATCATATTTCATGAAACAAGTAGACCGGCTTTCAAAACTTCTCTTATAATTCGGCACAACCTTTTAAAACAATCTTGTGGCTTACGTACGTTCCCAATCCTAGCTACGATGAATCCTGTATTTATAATGTCGATATGTTAACTCGAGCCGTTGAATCAAATATGAATATTCATGACAGACTCGTCAAAGTAGTCACTGCAGCAACTATTGATAGTAGAGAAATTTATTGTGTACCACTGTAAATTTATACCCTTTTGTTATATACCACTAATATGCACTTGTACTGGTGTTTTTCTATATAGCAAATAAAAGAAATTTACAATGGTACACAATAAATTTTTGCCTTAACATTAACCTAGCAAAATTTATGTTTGTTGTGGTGAAATAAACGAAGCATGTATAGTAGCTAGCGGCAGATATTAGTTTCAATATAACAGATATAGGTCTCGGTCTATCTGTACTATTAAAGTCTCCGGTGATGATAGTGGTGTGATGGTGTTATATATCTGTTGACCATCTCTCATTCAATGGCAAAGACATATACAAGGCACTTTATATCTATTTGGATTGTTTTTATTTAGTTGTATTATGTTTAATTAGTAATTTTTCATCGATCAAGAAATATAAATCATGTTATTTATGTACGTAACTTCATTATTTTAGCACGCTGTATTAATTTTATAAAATTTGCAATCATCTTAAGACATCAAATTAGATAGTCCGAAAGCACATCGTCGAGTGTAACAAGCTGAAAGCACAAACAAATAAAAAATGACCCGACAAAAAATAATGTAATATTTATTCGTAGCAAAGAATGATGTTTAGCTAGCAGATAATATGGTAGATTGGTACTACTACAGACAGCGTCCGGGAGTGTTACAGTTAACATGCAAGAAAGTACGCAGCGTAGAATTAATTGATCAAATTACAGTGATGATGCACTGATAAGGTTCAGATTTATTTAAAGTCCGTTGCATGCACGCACGGGGCATGGCACTACTTTCCTTGTAAAGAGGGTCGTGCCTCGAATCTCCAAGAACTTTATCAACAGGCCAATAGGCAGCTCACAAAACCCTAATTAATGACGTACGCTCCTACAAAGAATTAAGGGCATTTGGCATTGTTGACCAGATTTCCCAAGAGGGAGAGAAGAGAGATGCCTCTCAAGTTTGTCGGTACCACTCTAAACTATAGGCAAGTGATAGATTAGTACTACTGTTATTTGTCAATAAGCTTGGATTAATGGTCACTGCAGATTGGATAAATTTCTCGCGACTTGTCCAGTTGCCATTGGCTGGCTGCCATGGGACACGTTTCGGCAGGGCATGCGGCAGCTCAGGCTCGGTTGGGAACTTCCCTCCATGAACATAAAAAACTTCTTCAGTGATTAATTCCTCAGCTAGAGGTTGCTGGACAGCATGTTGTACAAATGGTCCCAAGTCCAAGGGACTTTCGATGCAAATAAATTCTGAAGGAAAAATTGGACGAATCAAATCCAACGAAAAAAATGTTGAAAGGTGTTTGATTCAAAGAACTACCTAAGAAAATTATCATGGGAAAGAAAATTACCCTCTAAATTTCAGAGTATTTGAAACATGAGATCTAACCTCACGCTCAAATCTTCTATTCTTCTCTCTATGGTGCAATAAATGGCACACTAGAGCTAACCATAAGTATTTGAGTACAGTACCCCTCTAGAGGCGACTTGAGAAGGGCGACCCGCATCGATGGCGCAAAGTCTTCTTGCCCTCGTCGCCGCCTCTCCCTCCCCTTCCAGCAGCAACGCGCGGAAGGGCCTCTCTTCCCTCCACCCTCCCTTCCTCTCCAGGTTTTGCTGCGGTAGGTGGGCGGTCACCACCAAGCAAGGACGTTGGGTAGGCGGGTTGTGGTGGCACCAACCGAATGCAGTGGAGGAACACTCGGATCCAGTGATGGAACCCTAGATTTGGTGGTAGCGCTTAGCGCGTTTGCAATGGTGCGGCTACTCCTTCGTCCTTCCCGCCTGGCTCCTCCCCACCCCGTTGTGGGACCATGTGGTTTTTGGATGGCCATCATGTGGTGGTTGGTTGGTTTTCCTATCGAAGGTGACGAGGCAGTGATGGCGGGTGGCTAGGTCTTCACATTCTTCCTTCTATATATGGCCCCTTTCAATGCATCATCGGAGGAGAGGGTATACTTGGGCGGAAGTCCTATCCGTTCCTGCGTGGGTCGGCAGTGGCGACACTTGTTGCCATCGTTGCCTCCTTAAAGGCATCATCAGGGGCACCCCTCCCACGTTCGGGTGAAAATACAGGTGGTGGACTAGGCGATGATGGCGGGCCTCGCTGTCGCTACCTTGCTGAAGGCGTCAAAGTAGTCCTCTCTACGCTAGCTTAGGTCGTTTGTTGGTTGTACTTTTCTTGAGCCGCTTTGGCTTTTCTTGAGTTTCGCATGAGGTAGGGTGGCCAACATTTCTGGTGGTTGTAGGTTCTTGTTGCTATTGTCATGTTGTTGTAGATTTCTTGCTCACCTGAGAACAAGGTGATCGGCCTTAGACCGTGGTGACAGTGTTTGCATTGGAGTAGCGACTTGGTGTTCTGCATCAAGGTTTTTTCTTTTTTCTATATTTTATTTCTTCTTTTGATTTAACTAGCAAAGCTCTAATTTTTCAAAAAAATAAATAGCACACTTGAATAATTCATGTGGATTTCAACTAGCCTAGACATCTCTGTCCTACATTTTTTTCTTATCCCTGTTTTTAGATCTTGGGAACCAAAGAGATCCTATATCTTGTATAATTGTATCATCCAGCGAGACAAAAGTAAAAGGAGAAAAAAATAAAGAAAGAAAGCAGTTCTGCCTTTGCATCTGTTGAAGGCTTCGATAGTTCGATGATGCAAGCGAGAGCATGGGCAAGAAGCCGACGGCGAGTCACCGACAGGGCAGTCACATATACTGCTTACATTCTGCAGGCGTTCTGCATGTGTCATGCTAACAGAGCATGAGGAAAAATTTCAGAGTGCAGGCGTGGTGCCATGCCATGCGTCATGGACCATGAGACTATCAGTGTTTCGCCAGACGGAGCTACCACTGTATGCGGGCAGCATGCATGCATGCATTCGCCATACGGTGGCTGAACAGTGCCGTCGACGTGGAAACATGAGCTGGTAGACGCCATGGGAACAGTACAAAAACTGTCCTATCTGCTAGTACTGAGACACCACAGCAACGCCCCCCCTAAGGGCCCTAACCACCCTAATCTATCAGATCTTGCCCTGCATGAACCTCATTGTCTGATTCAGGTGTGATGCAAGTTTTGACAACAGCCTGTGAACAAAACTCCACTTTTGCATAACAATCGGTTCCAGCTCAATGAACCAGACATATTACACATTACATACTAGTAAAAAATTTGCATGCTTGTCTGCAGTTTCAACGCAATCTTTTAGCTTGTGAAGACTAGGGCTGGAACTTTACCTTGTGGCTCACGAGCAGCTCGGGCTCGGCTCAGAAAAAGCTCGGGCTCAGGCTCGGGCTCGGGCTTGGCTCGTTTACAAATGAGCACGAGCCGAACACGTTTTTCAGCTCGGTCCAAAAACGAGCACGAGCCGAGCCAGGCCTGGCTCGCTCATAGCTCGCTCGTAGCTCGTACAGATTATGTCATTATGTACATATTTGATGCTATTGTTAATTTATTGTAACTTGTAAGCTAATATTGTTATGAACTTGATGCTATTATTAATTTATGTATGAAATTTATAGGCGTTAGGTAATACCTAGCTAGCTACTCTCTAGTACCTGGCTCCCTGCTTAATTGCAAACAATATTTTTCAGATTTTGCAAACGAGCTCTACCGAGCCCGAGCCGAGCCAACTAACCTTTCAGCTCGGTCATTCGAGCGAGCCGAGCTGAGCTGGCTCGCTCGCGAAAACAAGCCGAACCTGAACAACCCTGGCTCGCTCAGGCTCGGCTCGTTTCCACCCCTAGGGAAGACCGAAGACGGATCTGTTCTCGCGCGGTGTGCCTCGGGCTTCTCGTTCCAGATCTACGCTTAGCCGGCCGACGGAGGCGCCTGTGGCCGGCGTGCCTCGGGCTCTTACTCTAGATCTGAACTTAGCTGGCGGCCTCCTTCATCCCCTTCTCCAGTGTTGCGACGCAGCCCGGTGCGCAGCATCGTTCCTCTCCCATGTCCCGTCCGCCTACCGCTCGTCATCCTTCGCAAGGCGCGCGGCTCCCCCTATCTTCTTCGTCCCCACCTTCGCGCGCAGTGGTAGAGCCCGACGCCGGTTTTCCCTCTTCCTTCTTCCCCTCCTTCTGAGGCTGTCTTGATGGAGACCGCCCGGAGGGGACCGCTTTGTGTTTGACCGGATCCGCGGGCAGGAGGCCCGTATCAGGCGTTGTCAGCCGGAGCGGTCGGAGTGGGTGTGCTCCAGGGTCGTGGGTCCGGTGGCCTCGTAGCTCGGCGAAGCTCGGCACTGGCATCTTCTCCTTCTTCCCCTCCCCCTGAGCCCGTCTCGGTGGAGGCCACTTGGGGGGTCCGCTTTGGTAGTTGGCCGAAGCGGACGGAGCGGGTGTGCTCCAGGGGTGTGCGCCTGGCGTCTCCTCGGCTCTTCCTGGGATGGCGTACTGGGCTGTCGCCCGTTCTTTGGCGATGCTGTGTCACCTGTCTCTACCTTGGTCACATCCTCGTCTTCCTGCCCTCCCCTCCCTGCGAGGTGCTCGATGGCGTTGGTTGGCGTTTTTCGGGGTAAAGGCGGGTGCCGGCTAGCGTCGCCTTGGTGGCGCGGCGTCTGCTCTGTTTCGCTTCCCGTGCGTGGGCCATCCGGCGTGGTGGCCCCTCTCTGGCGGCGTTGGCTGACGACCTTTCTCCGACAGCGTCCCCGTTCCCCGTCTCTTGGCTCGGTCCCGGCCTCGCCGTTTAGGCCCTCCCTTTCTTCGAGGTGTCGGATGGCGGGGGCGGCGTCTTCCGCGTCGGGTGGTGGTGCTCATCGACGCTCTCCGGCTCTGCGTCTTCGGCCGGCGGCTCGGTCTTCTGTTGATGTTCACCCTCGGAGGCCTATGCCTTGTACGTTAGCGGCCCAGGTCTTGGGCGAAAACCCCGCCTTTCAGGCTGGTGATGGCGTCACCCTTGTGTCGTTTCCCTTGTTCAAAGCATCACCATTTGGACCTTGTCTTGCTTTGGGTGAAAACCCCAGCGGTTTAGCGACGGTGGCGGGTCCTCCCCGTCGCTACCTTGTTGGAGGCGTCGTGGTTGCCGTTCCAGCGTTATGGTTTCCGTTGGGTCTGCTGTTGTAGAAGTCGCTCGCTGCTGTGTGAGTGTTGGTTGGGTGTCCGGCGGTGGCCGGTGTTGTTCTTTTTCTTTTTCTCTCTTGTCTCTCTTCTGTTCAGCTTTTGTTCTAGGTGGCAACGGGGGGCTGCTTTCTTTCCCCTCTGTAGGTGATGTCCCCGGCGGTAGTCGATGGTGTGTCCGGCTTTGGTCAGATTTGCAGCGGAGCGCTGTGGTTGTACCCCGTGCGTGCATGGGTTTTATTTTATTTTCTCCTTGTGATTAATAAAATAGGACGGCAATTCTCCTGCCCCTTTTTCAAAAATGAATTTGTTTTACTTTAAGGGCACATTTGAGCAGTAACCCAAATTGTGTGTACAACAGTACAAGTCAGCCAATCAAAGGCTTATTATCCTCAGCAGTCATCAGCATTTCATCCTCCAAGTGTGGATGAGCTTGAAATTTGAAACTGCTATCCAACAGTTCTATTTGGAAGTAACTAATTTAGAGCTGTGCGTGTTCGTTGAAAATAACGTCTGTGTGTTCAAGCCTTCAAGGTGCATAATGAGGGAACTGTATGATGTTTCAGATGGAGAAAAATAACCTTGGTACAGGAACTAATGTATGTCATAGTCAACTGTCAAGTGTGTACCTCAACACATCATTCATGAAGATTAACTAGTGCTGTTTTTCCAAGATAGGCGATTGGCATCGCCATGTGGCCTGCAAAGTCCATCAAATGGTGAGAATAAAGTCTAACTGATCGACATGAATAAAAAAAAAAACAAAAGAAGGCTCGTTTCTAGGTGTGCGCGTGCACGGCCAGTCTATGCCCTTACATGCACAGCGGTGATTGATTCAGAGTATGACAACGAAAATCAAATGACGCCTTGCTCCAAAAGATACAAATGGAAGTAGAAGATGACCAAAAGTTCAACTGATTACTTGATTAGTTACCTTGGATTTTTGACATGAATCAGCGCAAAGAGAATAGACAAGAAGATGCTCAAGCAACCAGTGACAAGATAAGCATATCCAAGAAAGTCATTCTTGCCACCTAGCCAGGTTGATGTTGTAAGAACTAAGCTTTTTTTCCCACCAAAACTATATGTATTGTAATTATTTGCTATGTTCATAGTAATGGTTTCAGCAGGTTGTAGATCCTCCTCAATGATACCATACAGCTTTCGAAATCGTGGAAGAGCAGCAGTTCGCATCCACACAATAAGATCTTCCTGCCTGCTCAGCTGCAAAAAGACAGTTGTTTAGCTGAAAGACAAAACTAGCATTTCAAGAACATATATGCTAACACCAAAATGTAGATTTAGTTATGACCAAACCATAACCAACGCTCGATACAAAAGGTTTACTGCAGATTTAGCTATGAGAAAACTATAAACAACACTTCATATAAGAAAGCACTCACTGGTATGTCAGGGTCAAGTTTTCCTCCGCCAATTAAGGATCCATTCTGAAAGTTGAAAGGATAGACATCCTTGCCAAACTTATGCTCCCGATCACTTTTCCATGAAATATTATTCCTATTAACCATTATTTTTGTGGACCCACGGGTAAAACTGTAAGTATCATTGAACAAGCTCCAAGCAATCAATCCACAGGGAACAATGGGAAGGCCATTATTCCTTTCTATAGGACTGCATGAGCTATCCGTGTATTTCATTCCATACCGCAGTTGCTTATCACTTCTACTTTTGACATACCTATTAAGCATAAAAGTTATTCCTTTGAGCAGCTTCAGTGAGGAGACATCACACAAACTCTTCTTCTAAGACAGATACATCAGTACTGTGACATAATAACAAATAAAGCTGTACCTTACCTGCGATGGTTCTGGTAAAAATTTTCAAGTTCATAATACACATAAATTGGCGCTCTCATATGGTATTCAACCTGCAAACATACACTATTAACATTTTTCTTACACGATTACAAATACTAATAGAAGGACAATAAGGCCAAAATACTGCACAAATGCCTAACGTGGTCTCAGTGTGCCAAACCCAGGCAATTTCAGAAATAAAATTAAGGACAAAATAGTTATAATGACAGTGGTCACTGTCAGCAGACGATTAAGTAAAATAAACATAAGATCTGATTAGATTTCATAAAGAACTACCTTTACTTCCTGAATACAATTCTTTGAAATTGAGCTGTCTTTAAAATAAGCTTGCTTATTTCTTCTGTAAGCATTAGGTACACAATCAATATCATAACGGTGAACGATTTCTGCAACCTGCACAACGAGAATAAGGAGCATCTTAGTACAAATTTAGCATTCTAACCAAATTAATGGAAACTCAGCATCTACCAGATAGAAGGCAAGACAATTACATGATTTGAAGCATGAAGACATACAAGCCCAACAGGTACAAAAGTAATACCAATCATCAAGAAAATGGTTATCACCTGAAATGGAAATGATACAATAAAACTAAAACCATCTGTTGTTCATCGAATTATTAAGACTGTCTATATAGTTATGGTTAGCATCTGCTTACACATCCTGGTGTCATTGCTGGTTTCCAAGCGGGAAGATTCTGCTGGGTGAACCTATAGAACACTGCAAAACCAAACGATCAACCTAAATAACTTCACAAATGGAAGAAAAATATAGTTTGTAAGGGCGTAAACACATGTTCTACCTACTTCAGTAAAATCAACCCAACAAAGCTGCCTGATGGTGCAGCACGGTGCATTTCACTCGACAAAAAATGAGAAATGGCTCATTTGCTCTCTTGATTAGCCCTATGTCATGGATAATGCTCGCAAGATGCATGTTCTAGGAAATAGCCTCTCAATATAACATACTAACATAGCATTCGACACCTCAGACCACGTTAGAACAAATCATAGCTAGCAACTAGAGAGAAACTACCACCGGATGAAGGTAACCGCCGCTACACGTATGTGTCAACCGGTGGTAGCAAGAGCAATTTCTCGCCCAAATCTAGCACTCTTGCGAGCTCACAATCATACAGAGCTACCAATTCTAGCTTCTGGAATCACCTCCTCACGCAGAAGTCAGTACCGCACGGATCATCCACGACCGAGTCACCGAGACCTAAACGTGGGCGAATCGATGCGAGCCAGGGCATCCTCAGAGCTTGACTCACCTCCCGATCTCGCCGGCGGGAAGGCGCGACCTCCATGCGCCGCCGCGGCGCCGGACGCCGAGGTGCTCGCCTCATCCATCCAGCCCGCAAGCTCGCCGGAGTCCGCACCTCGCAGTCGCAGGCTGGAGCCTCGATCCGACGAGGGAAGAGAAGACGATGAGCTTACCGGACGAAGTCAAAGAGCCCACGATCGCAAGAAGAGGCCACCGAAAAAAATGGCCCGTATTTGGGCTCGGAATCTTAATTTGGGCCCATATAACCAGCAATCTCCACATAACGTGGGCCTTCGTACGGCCCAATGGGACGTGAAGTGACGTCGTGAGGCGAAATTAACGGTAGATGGAACCGCGCCATTAATCTCTGAAAAAATTGATGATTTGCCACTACGCTCGCTAAAATTGCCGCCCTGTGTGTATTACACATGGGACCAGAGTGACATTGTAGCGAGCGCCAATGTTGAGAGTGGCAAATTATCAAATCTCCCATTAATCTCTACAGTAGAAAGGTTACGCCGTGACGGAGACTGCGATTCGCTGTGCGGTGCGCGTCGCGGTCGCGGAAATTTTTCCCCATTTCGTTTCGCGGAGGCGAGGAGAGGAGCGGAGCGGGAGGCGCCGGACGGCAGATGCGAGAGGAGGTGAGGAGCTCGTCGGGGGTGGCGGCCGAGCCGCCGCTCGCCGTCGCCCGGTCCTCGTCGCCGCCGCCCACCCCGGTCGCCAGGTACGGTCGCGGTCGCACAATCGCACGCACCTCGGGCGCCCCCTCCTTTTGGTGGTAGATAGATTCGCCGCAGCCGTGCGCCCGCGTGGTCGGCGAATCGAGCTTCCGGTGCTTGGATTGGTCGTGCCTGGTTTTCCAAAAGAAAACTGTATTGTTTTGGGCACGATTGCACGGAGACCTAGGATACGTTACGAGGTGGGGATCGCCGGAAGCGTATCAGAGATAGTATGTTTGATTGAACCTAGGGCAGTGGCGAGCTACAGCCTACTTCGTCTCGCTCACCAGCGGGACATATATTAATTTTAAGTTTAAGCTTGTGATTTTTTAAGAGGTTAAGCGTGCGATAATTGGTTGCTTAATGCAGCTATGGGTGTCTAATTAAGAAAAAGGTGTGTTCTTTCTGTGATTTCTAACCTTTTTCCCGGCGCTCCTGTTTAGGGATGGTTGCCGACTTTCTAAAGTGGGAAAGTGGATGAACTGTTGCATTGGCATTGGACGACTTAAAAGTTAGAACCTTGTGATTTGAGCTCTTGGAGCTTGCGCAGGATTGTTGTTTTGAACCCTACGTTTTGGTGATGGTATCATTGTAGTTTTTGTGATGTTGATTTTTCCCCTGCTTACTACTATACTGGTTGGTTATAAAATGGCGATAGGTTCGTTTAGAGAGCTAATGCCATTCTGAAACTTCTGCAACTTAGAATCTTGCTTCAATATACTGATCATGGCGACTTGTCATAAACTCGTAATACTATTCATTTTTTTCTTGCGCTAAAGCCTGGCTTGCCTTTTCAGTTCTGCTGGTGCATCATCACCTGCTATGCAAACTAATGTAGCCAGCATAGATTGGTTGGGAAGCAGACAAGCTTCCAGGGTTGATTCTTCATCACATGTTGCAGCACATGCATATCAACCTTCTCATAGCTTTGATGCTGCTGGAACTGCCTTGGATTCTTCACCATCATGTAGACCATGGGAACGTGGAGACTTGCTTCGTCGGCTGGCATCATTTAAGCCTTCAACTTGGGCTTCAAAGCCGAAGGTAGTTTTTCTTCATGTTATTTTGGCAACTAATTTTTTTAAGTAACCAGAAACAGCAGTACAACACACAACAGGTGAATGCTATGAAGGTGCTAGTTTTGCATTTTCCACGGTGTATATGTGTATAATTATGTTTGCGCTAAATATAATCATGGCAACCTAAATCTATATGCATTGTCAGACTTCTCTACTAGTATATCAGTTATATTGCTTACTTGGATATATTGAGACTTGACCATGGTAAATTGGTAACTGCTCCTTCCTTCGCACTGTGAGTGAACTTTTGTTTTGTTTATTAGTTTCCAAATAAAAATGTAGTTTTCATCTGCAGCGATGAATTATTCAAGAACATTTTATACTACTGCTATCAGATCTTAAGCCTAAATCAACCTTTTTCAGTCTGCTAGTTCATTGGCTTGTGCTCAAAGAGGTTGGGTGAACATTGACATTGACAAAATTGAATGCGAGTCATGTGGTGCACATCTTATCTTCAGTGCGTTGACATCCTGGTCCCCAGCTGAAGGTATGTTCTTGGTTGGTAAACTGTCGAGGAAACTATATGAGTGAAGTAGCTGGTGTTGTTAGTTATTGGTGTATCGGGTTTCATGCTTCACTACCTCTAAAGGATAAAAACCAATGCATACAACATCTTCTTTAAATGCTCATATGTGATCTGGAAGGATTGTTCTTTTGATGTATATCCAGTGTTACCCTAGGCCCCGTCTAGGCGCTAGGCCTTGGCCGCCTGGGGGGATTTTCCTGCCTAGGCTCCGTCTAGGCCCCACCTAGGAGGGATTAGGTGCTAGGTCCCAGTCAGCCACCCGTTTAGAACCTAGCGCCTAGGGGAACACTGAACTTAATATTTAACTCACGATTTGTTTAACCACGAACCTTGCATTCAGTTATTGTGTGACTAGCAGCAAGATTATGCTTGCTAGATTCCTGAGTTGTGCATTTGCTGTTGTGAATATTGTCACCATGCAATGTAACAAGATAATTTTGAAAAAAATTGTGATGAATCATCAAACTTTTTGGTAACCTCCTGATGAAAAAGTGCATGTTTACACTCTTCTTTAAAATAAGTAATATTTCAATTACGGGTTGCCAAACGCCATACACCTGATATGGTGCTGATAGAGTATGTGAGACAACATTACACATTATCAACAAAAATGCTTAGTACCCTGATTTCCATAAGTCTTAACTGATGTTACTTATGTCTCACCATTGTGCTAGGCTGGAAAATATATTGGTACGTCTCCCTTTGCAAACTGAATTTTGTTCAGCTGTGAAACCTTTCTTTGTGTGTTCTGTATTAGCTGCAAATGCTGGAGAAGCCTTTGGCGAGCAGCTTGATGCGTCACACCAGAATAGTTGTCCCTGGAAAGGCAATAGCTGTGCTGATAGCTTGGTGCAGCTCCACCTTACACAATCAGCTCTTATTGGAGGTTTTAAAGATCGCTGTGATGGACTTTTGCAGTTTGTCTCTCTCCCTTTGATTGCTTCATCTGCAATCGAGAACATGAGGCTGACCAGGGGCACTCAGATTGACCACCTATTATCCCAATCGATCACCTTTTTATCTGGGGAGCTGGGTTACAAAGCAGATAGCACACCAGGAGTTGACATCCAGCAAGATTCATCTTGCAGCTACTCACAAGTATGTTTTTTATGTTCAGATATACACATTTGATGTTCTTATTTGTGGCACTATTATTATGCAAATTTTGTGGTTTTGTTTAGATGCTGTTTCTGTTTACTTTCTAGGCGCAGAAACTTATAAGCCTTTGTGGATGGGAGCCTAGGTGGCTTCCAAATGTTCAAGACTGTGAAGAAAATTCATCCCACACAGCTAAAAATGCAGCCTCAATTGAACCAGATGAACCATTCTATCCCCATATTGCTGGACATCAGAAAAATTCATTCTCCGCAACAGCCAAGAAAGATAATGGGAAAGGCAAAAGGCCCCTCAAAGATTCTGGATGCAGCATGAGATCACCGTTGTTAGATTGTAGTTTGTGTGGAGCAACAGTGAGGATCTGGGACTTCAGATCTGTGCCATGCCCTTCTCGTCTTAGTCCAAATAATATTGATGCACCAGAAACAGGGAAAAAGCTTACACTTACACGTGGAATTAGTGCAGCCAGTGGGATCAATGAATGGGTTGCTGATGGGATGGGAAGAGATCATGCTGAAGGGCGTGATGAAGCAGCAACTGATGAGGGGAAATCACTATCTAATGCTGGGGTAGACCTAAATTTAACGATGGCTGGAGGACTACTGTCAAATCAATCGGCAATTCCTGTTGCGTCTGAGCGTTTTAATGGAGTAATGGGAAGAGATCTGATGATTGGACAGCCTACTGGAAGTGAAGTTGGTGATCGTGCAACGTCTTATGAGTCTCGTGGTCCAAGCTCGCGGAAGCGTAACCTCGAGGAAGGTGGGAGCACTGCTGACAAGCCACAAGACAGGCTTCACCATGCTGACAGCATAGAAGGAATTGTCATTGATCGCGACGGTGAAGAGGTTGATGATGCTGCACAAGATTCAGATATTCTAAATAAAAAATCCCGTGGGTTCGATCTTTTTGATGCCTTTCTTCCATCGTCCTCTGGAGCTGGTCCTAGTACAAACTTATGCTTTGACCCTGACATAGATCCCAGCAGATTTGGTCCCTCTAGAGCTGCTGGTTTAGCTCCTGTTGAGCATCCATCTGCTAGAGATTCTATGAGGACGTCTTCTGTTATCGCCATGGATACTGTTCGCAGCACTGAGGAAGATTCTATGGAGAGCGTTGAGTATTATCCAGGTGATGGTAATGATATTCATATGCCTTCATCTAGTGCACACAGGAATATTGAAATGAATGATGCCTTGGATCTCAACTATAGCAACCAGGCACAGCAAAGCGCTTGCATACAGCCTGCTGCTGGAAGTGACGCAAGGGAAATAGGAGGAAGCAGTACAAATGAAGGGGAGGAAGTTCTTAATGCAGAAGCAGCTCCTACTTTTGCTAGGGATCAACTTAGCTTAGGGATCAGTGGTGGGAGTGTTGGCATGGGTGCTAGTCATGAGGCTGAAATTCATGGACTTGATGTTTCTGTGCAAAGAGCTGAGAGTGTGGTAGGTGATGCAGAACCTGTTACTGAGCTTACCGAGACAATGGGGCATACTGGTGAATCAGCTCCAGGACCTGGATTAATGGACGAGTTTGTACCTGAAGAAGTTGATCGAGAAGAACCGCATGGAGATAGCCAAGATATGGTGTCCCGGTCTGTTGGCCAGGCTGACAGCGGATCAAAAATTTATGGTTCTAATAAAGCTGATTCTGTCGAGAGTGGAGAAAAGATTGGCCATGCCATTGGTCATGAAAGCAGCATGCATCCTTCCCTTTCTTGTAATGCAGGGGTGTACACTGATTTTGATGCATCTAAAGAGGAGGTGACACAAGCTGGCAAAGCACTGACTACTGATGGTGCGTTAGTTGGGTTAGATTATGATCCTCAGAATGGACTAGGTACTTATTATCAAGCCTTCTTCCCTCTTACACATCACTTAAATGATATTTCTATACCATATCTTTCACATAATCCTTCTGGTACCATGTTAATGTTATTTTGTTCTCTTACATTGCAATTTTGTATGTTTCAGATAATTGCTAGCCATGCTTTCTGTGAAATTGCAAAATTATTTAGTGATAATGACCAAGAAGCTCCCATTTTTATGTCAAGCCTAGATTTTCAGCATGTGGTATTGGTATTCCTCATGTAGATAGTTTGGTTTTATCATCCTCTATTCGAACAAAAAGGATGTATTTCTATACTGGTTTTGGCTGCGTCCTGTACATACATTTTCTTCTACCATTTGTTAAAGAAATAAAACCTTGTTTGCCATTGTGCTTGACCCTACATCTCTACTCCTATCCGCGCCATCAGTTAGTGACTTCTCTCTTCTATGTCATCGCAATTGCTCGATTATTGTCTTGTGCGCCATTGACAAAATCTTATCTTTTTTTTTCCTTTAAACTGTATAAACATATCACAAAAACTTTGCTACGAAACATATTAAAAAATCTATAAAAATCATGATGTTATCAAATATGTAGCAATTTGAATGTACATTTTTTTGTTTTTAAGAAAAATTGTTTATATTAAAAACGTTTTTAAGTGTAAGTTGAATATAAATACTTACATAAACATACTAAATTAAATAATTAATGTATATTGAAATTATCTTTTCTAACACTGATTCTTTAGTTTTTTGTTGGTATGTTTATATAGCTTAAACAAAAAAAGGTTTTTGGTGATGACACATAGGGTAATGACAAAGCAATTGTGATGACAAATACGAAAGGTTTCCAAAGCGGCTAAGAGAGCACGTTTTGTTTGACTGACTTTTTAGAGCTTTGTGACGCATCTTCAACACAAAAAAGAACAGACCAAAAATACCAAAGCATTTGTGTTTTTCACTCTGGAGTGGCCACTAAATTTTTTTCTTGTTAAACTTCTTTTTCTGAACGGCTTATTCTATTTTTTGTTCAATTGTATCTACTTTGTTGGTGTAAATACTTGAATATTTTATGTCAGGAGCAACAAATGGAGAAAATGATTATGAATTAGGTCTTCCAGATTTTGATCCTGTTAAGCATCACAACAGTTACTGTCCATGGGTAAATGGAACTGTTGCCGCAGCTTGCTGTAACAGTACTGGTTCCAGCTCAAGTAGTTCAGAACTTTCTGGCTGGCAGTTAACAGTAGATGCACTTGATACATTCCAATCCCTTGGCCAAGCTCAAAACCAGACAATGCAATCCGATTCTGCGGCCTCGTTATATATGGTAAATTTTGTTCATCCTCGTATTGTTTCTTTGCAGTTTGATTGTAGAGTTCAACTGTTCTCATGTATGGTATTGTTTCCTTGTGGACCAAATATCCTTATGAACGTCTACCTCGTGTGGTACAGGATGATCAGGTAACTCCTAACCGCAAGCTGGTGAGAAGGGCTTCATTGAGCAGAAGCTATGGGAAATGCTGATCAGCGTTTGGCGTCGATGCGCCCTTACTAGAGTACCTAGACCCGTACATTCATATAGTATTGTAGAGTAGTAGTTTCTCTGCTTCTCTAACATGTATAACATTTGCCTAAGTTCCAGAGTAGCACATCGAGGGGCCTATTTATATGCGGTGTGCTCATGTGCCCACACTAGATTAGGTTTGATTGGCGTCCGACATCATCCCGGGATGTTGTGCAACCATGATCGGACGGGAGAAACTGAATAATAATCCATCTTAGTTAAAAGTGTGTAGAATGTTGTCACCAAGAGACCGGAAGTTTGATACGATTGTATGTATTTATTCTGGAAGAGTCGATTCTATTCTGTTGAACACCATTTGACAGGAACATGAGCAAGTGAACTTAACGATATACTTCCTTCGGTTCCATAATATTTGACATTTTATGTTGTTCCGAAGTTAAACTTTTAACACTTTATCTATAAAAAAACTTTTAGGTCCTGTTCTTTTCAACTTAACGACTTATCTACGTTTTGAGAAGGCATATTCTTTGAGTTTTTTAAGTCTGTTTTTTCACTGTCTTGAAGGTGGGTCCTAACATTTTAAACGACAAATCAAATAGAATAGATCTGAATCTCGATACTATCTCGAGAAATTCTTAAAATTCAGTCATTTTAGCTGTTCAGCCGTTCAGATTAGCCCAAAAGAACAGAGCTTTAAACTATTTGGATTGTGTACATAAAAACCATACATATAGATTTGTCTACAAAAATACCTTCACATTATCATATTTTCGTAGATTTTGTAAATATATTTTATTAGTAATTGATGTTCAAAGTTGTATTTTGAAAACCGTGTTAGTGTCTAAAACGATAAGTATTATGAAACTGGAGAGAGTAATACTTTTCAGCTTAAATTAAATTTAGTTTAACTAACGTGTGCACAATAGGGCTTTGTTGGACCTGATTTGTCTGTAGGGTTTACAATTTCGTGTAAATGACAGCATATTTCGCTGGAGAGAGTTAAAAACCGTGCAAATTTTGTTTTTCGGAATGTTGAATTGGAGAAGTGCTGATAACTTTTTAGTTTGCATTGAATTTGAAATTGACTTTTTTTTAGCTGTGTTTTGCGGATCCGGGCCTCGTCCCGGCGAGCAGTGGTATCGCTGTGATATTCCTCGCCAAAATCCGACCACTCAATGGCCACCACCCAGAGTGCCATGTCATCACCAACGACCAGATAGGGAAGCGGATGAGATGCTGCCATTGTTCATTGCCGCCACCTCGCTGCACTCCCAACTACGTCGTCTTCCTCATCTCCCCTCCATCTCCGAATCAAGAAGGGATCGAAGGGAAGGGGAGGCGATAGCTCCGAGACAATGCCGCTCTGCACCTTCTACGCCTCCACCTCCCTCCCCGTCGCCAAGCCCCACTCCCTCTCCACCTCCAAGCCCCCCTCCACCGCCGCCGCATCGCCGGCGCCGGCGACAACGGCGGCGCCTGCGCTGTCGCTGCACCTGCCGTCGCTGCCGTCGCAAGTGAAGGACAAGATCCTGAGCCTGGAGCTGATGGGGGTGGACTACGGGCGAGCGCTGGCGCAGAACCCGGCGCTCCGGGACGCGGCGCCGGAGTCGATCCACGCGGTGGTGACCTTCCTCCGCTCGCGCGGGCTCCACTTCAAGGACCTGGGCCGAGTGTTCGGCATGTGCCCGTCGCTGCTCACCGCCAGCGTCCGCGCCGACCTCCGCCCCGTCTTCGCCTTCCTCTCCGACGACCTCGGCGTGCCGGAGCCCGCCTACCGCCGCGTCGTCGTCAAGTGCCCGCGCGTCCTCGCCTGCAGCGTCCGCGACCAGCTCCGCCCCGCGCTCACCTACCTCCGCCGCCTCGGCTTCCGCGACGCCCACGCGCTCGCCTTCCAGGACCCCATCCTCCTCGTCTCCAGCGTCGAGCGCACCATGGTGCCCAAGCTCGACTTCCTCGCCGGCCTGGGCATGCCCAGGGCCGACGCCGTCGCCATGGTGCTCCGCTGCCCGGCGCTCTTCACCTTCAGCATCGAACGCAACTACAAGCCCAAGTTCCAGTACCTGGTCGACCAGATGGGCGGCGGCGTCGACGACATCAAGGCCTTCCCCCAGTACTTCACCTTCAGCCTCGACAAGCGGATCGCGCCGCGCCACCACGCTGCCGCCGCAGCCGGCGTCGCGCTGCCGCTGCCGGACATGCTCAAGGCCACCGACGACGAGTTCCGGGAGATGCTCGCCAAGGAGCAGAAGCTGCAGTCGCAGACGCAGGCGGTGGCCGGCGGCTGAGCTCACCATGCATCCGATCGACATCCGCCATGCGTCCACGCATGCCCTGTCCAGCCACCGTTCATGGCGAGTCTACGTTCTTGAGAAACTAGATTGTACATAAGCATTATTTGACTGAGATGATCTTTCTTTGTACAGCTGCAAATAGCCGCATCTTGCGTATGTGTAATGTGTACGTAGTTTACATAAGACTTTGGAGGTTTGTAGATAAAGTCGATCGATCGATCAATGCACAAAACTTCAGCTTATATCTTCGCTGCGTTTTTATCAAGGCAGAGTGGCAGACTGAGCGTCAAACTTATGATCACCGGAGTGCATGGCTTACTGGTTACTCCGTTCCACTTTAAATGCGTTCTGTATAATAAGACAGCGTCAGACTTATGATCACCGGCTGTGCCAAAGCTTTTTTTTAAGGAAAAATCAATTTCCCCTCAGCTAAACTAGGGCTGTGAACGAGCTGAACTCGAGCAAGCTTGACAGGCTCAAGATCGTATCAAGACTCGAGCCGCTCGAATAGGTTCGAGCTCGGCTCGTCCAGTCACAGCAAGATATAAAATATACTTGATAAAATATGATTTGATAAAGAAAAAAAGTAATTTGAATAGATATGATGAAGCTCGAGTAGACTAAGATGAAGCTCGAACTTTGCTTAATGTCGTACAACCAAGGATGAAGCCCATAAGTTGAGCCTTACTGCTCTTAAGTGGCACACTTTTGATCTTTAACAAGTCAATCTACCGTACTAGTGCATCATATCTAAACCTAATATGACTTAGGGAAATTATAAACGTACATAGTGGTACTCTACTAATCAATTTACTGAGTGCATTCGGGTATTTTCCCTACTCAAAGGCTCTGAGTCATGCTATCCTGACTCTAGCAACCCTCTCGTGCTTTCTTGCATGCTCTACCTCGCGCTCGAAAGCCTGCCGCTGTTGGTCAACCTCTTCTGTGCTCGTAACTCCTCTTGTCAATGCTTGTTTTTCTCTTCCTCTTAGACATTGTGCCACCGATCCTCCGCCCTAGCTCTTCGAGATGCTGCCTCCATCAACATTTCTTGCTCCTGTTTGTGGAGTCTACTCGGTGAATATTGCATAAACTTGCACAATCGAGGCTACAAAGGGTAACAGGACTTAGATAAGACCCGTGCAACAATATATTTGTTAGGCAAATACAGCTGCAATCAGTAACTTGTCGAGTACTTGCCCTTCCTCTACATGTCGTCGGTTCGGCCATATACATAGTTTCCGTGCATCCAATACCTCTGACCATAATTGTAGGACATGTCAAAGGACTTATGAAAATGCAAAGGGTTCTGCATAGACACATTGATGTTTGCATGCCATTCGGTACATCTTCCTTTGGACAATTCTTTGGTAGCGAGGGGAACTCCATGACACTCTTAAAGGATTATCTGTTCTCTTTCCTCTTTTGTTCAATCTTTTTTTCATCTTTCCCTTCCCATTGTACCGTGATGCTTTGAGTTGGTTGGTTGGGGTTTACATATCTCGATTTCCCTAATGGCCGAAAACGGTACCGACACCCCCAAGGGATGATGACAACCCTCCGACATATATTGTTTGCAGGCTGCCCCGGGGGAGACAAGACTCTTCCTTCCTTTCCTTTCCCACTGTCTCTTCCCATTCTCTCCTCTCTCTCTCTCTCTCACTCTCCTCTCTCTCTCCCCCTCTCTCTCCCTCCCACTTTTCCTTTCTCCCCCCCTCTCTCTTTTCTTCAACCTAAACACACACCCCAAAAGGCAATAGTGTTAAGCGGGGGCAGTGCGCGTGACTTATATGGGGTCAAGTCCCACCCATAGGGACGACAGGTTTTCCCCACCTACAAATATTGTGGTCCCAACGTGAGGCTTTTTCCCTTACCAAATCCCGTCTTTCCATGTGGCAGGTGGATAAAACCCGCCAGTTCAGTTGGCGGCTTATGCCTGCTAGGGCTGGACCAAAAGCTCGGGCTTGACGAGCTACTTGAAATCGGATCGAGCTTGGTTAGAGCTCGGATCGAGCTCGAATGCTAAACGATCCGATCTCGAGCCTAGTCCCGAGCTCGAGCTCGAGCTCGATCTCGATCCCGTGCTTTCATCGAGCCTAACCGAGCCTGAATAATCAACATTGCATAGCATATTTCCCTCTTTAAATCCAATTCTTTGACTGATTTGACCCAAGCTCGAGATTGAAATCGAGTCCAACCGAGCTCATATAGTCTCACCTTCCCTTAAGCAGCACAAATCCCTTCATTCGAGCTCAACCGAGCCGATCTCGAGCCTAGCCGAGCTTTCATCGAGCTCGATCTCGAGCTTGACCCTAAGCTCGATGCTGATTCGAGCTGAACCCGAGCCGAGCTCAAGCCTAACCGAGCTCGAGCTTTGACTGGCTAAACTCGCTCAGGATCGACTCGAATCCACCGCTTTTGGCTGCCACGCGTCCCTAGCCGCTGCGGCTATAGTCCACCAGTTCATTTGGCAAAAATTAAATTTCCCGTCCAACCAAAGAGCGAGTCATAATTCCCGTCATCAGACCAGCGGAAGAAGGCTATTTATTTAATTTTAATAAACAAAAAATATTTAATTCATAAAATTTAAAAATACGAATGTTAAAAAAAAAATTTGTTTATCAACCATCCTATCCACATGATAGGCCCATACCAGTCCCCATCATCTTCTGGAGGCCCAACAAATTAGCCAGTTCATCCATCCCAAGAAACCCTAGCTCTCTTCTCCCCTTTCTCTCCCCCCGTTAAAAGCCGCCACAGTCACCGGCAACCGCACGTCGCGGCCGCAGCCTCTTCCGATTTCTTTCCGCCTCTACTGTTCTTCCTTTCTTTTACGCTGCTACTATATTTTTTTTTTATGTTGCCCATACTTCTCTTCGACGAGCATCGCGGAGGTGATGTTCTTGTGTTTCGATGCCAGATTGCGCCTGATGCTGGCTGGAGCGTGATGACACGGTTTTGTCGCCCCAGTCTTAGGATCCGGCTCGCCGGACCTGTGCTGATTGACATGTTATCGATTCTGACTCCACTGCCGATCCATCCAATCGCCTGTTTTCGTGTTCTACCGTTGCTCTCTCGTTCTCGCTCTGTTTTTCTTTCTTTCTTTCTTAGATATGCTAGATTGTTTCTTTGTTTTTTTTTTCCCTCCAAGAGAATGATGATACGATAATGTCGCCCCAGTCTTACGATCTGCTGCAATGGTGGGTCTGTGCTGATTGACACTCGTAAATCTGACTCTCGAATAATGGATCTTTGTTCCTCTAGTTTGAGATTCGACCTGTAGATCTGGTTTTTCCTTTGAAGAGAGCACACCGCTGCGAGAAGATGAGAATTTGCCGGGTCCGGTCCGATTGTTCAGTTGCCGTTTTTCTCATTAAAAAGAACAATGAAATGCAAGAGAGGCAGACTTATCTAGAAATTTTCGTGGTTTTTTTTACGGCGGGATGTCGATTTTGATAGGCGATGCTCTGCTTGCTTCAAAAAGTTACAAAAACAGACGCATCCTACATGAGCTGTTTCTTCACTCATGTGTTGGGGTGATGTAACTTGGAAGTGGAGTCCCAGCTAATAGCTCAGTTCGTTGCAAACAATGGCCACACTAAGCCCTAGCTAACTACCTGAAGTTAACTGAACTGACAAACAAAGAAAAGATACCCACCGTGTATGATTCCATTTCGAAGAACTTGCTAATTACCTGAAGTTGACTGAACTGGCAAATAAAGAAGATAAGCTGACGTTCAATTGTTCATCGGTCATGCATATCAGTCATCATGAAAATTGTACTGCTCAAAATGTTCATATGAAAATTCTTTTTAAATCTGCGACTCTGTAAAATGCGTTGGACACATTAAAAAGATGCTGTAAATATTGAACTCTTAGCTGGTTGATGAAATCAGCTCCAAAATGGACAATAAACTCAATCTACAAATGACAACGGAACTGAACCTGTCATCTGACTACCTATTAGCCTATCCTTGGTCAAATGAAATGTTTATTTACTAAAAGCACGAAACCACATGATCAACTTCAATTAAACGACTAATATCAGTCCTCATACAGACCACATGCCTTCACATAGCTCAAAATATAGGTCCTCACATAGCTAAAGATATGGGTCTCACCAAGGCCTTCCTCGAATGTGATTGTAGAAAACTGGTTTCTATTCTGACCGACAAAGAAGAGTATGGAGGAATGGATGCAGTGATAGTTGAAAAGATCATAAAATTGATGTTGACTGGTTGTTTGCGCAATTTTCTCGGGCTTGAGCCTGGCCCGGCGGCGGGGCTTTAGATCAAGGCCCGAGCCCGGCCCGGTTCACAGGCCAAGCCGAGTCAGGCTTTCTCGGGTCAGGCTACCCATGAGTAGGTCTAGATTAGAAGCAAAATAAAAATTTTAAAAGTCAAATTAAATAAAAATTTAAATTTTGAAAAGTCGATCGGTCCTCTTAATTTTATTAAATTCAACTTATAAAAAAATTTATTAAAATTCGGTCCTCTTAAGTTTGATTGAATTCAACTTTTACAATTATAATATTTGGTCTATTTTTAAAATTGAATTTTAAACTTCAGCAAACATTAAAATCTGATCGATTTTAACATTTAAAGTTCTAAACTTGATCAAATTTCTATATTTAATATTCAAACTTATCAAATTAAGAGACGAGGAGAAAGAGAGGACGTTGATTGCACTCGGTCTTAGTGCTGATGTTGCTGCCACATTAACGAAACTATGGATGTGGCTGCCCCATCAACGAAACCATGCGTGTTGACACATCGGCCACGTCAATAAAGCCATGCCACATATGTAAACCTTCCACGCCACATATGCAAATTCCATGCCACATATGCAAAAACTTTCTAAGTCGGTTCAATGCGAATTTTTGGGTTTAATATAATTTTACCTTTATATTTTTAACAGTTTTTTAAATAAAATTTTGATACTTTTTTCTCTTTAATTTTTTTTAATCAATTTTCCCAACTATAGTTCTAGAAGCGGTGGCAACGTACGATTTGTGGATTTGGCATGCCTTTTTGACATGCCCGATAGTTTGAACGATATCAATGTGCTGCACCGCTCTGATGTTTTATCCAGGTTAACGGATGGCACAAGCCCCGAAAAATAGGTATTTGTCATGCTTTGAAAGTGCGACAGGTACCAGAAAACGTCCCCAACCTGACGGCCAGTGACGGTAGGGGTCCTGTCGTGCTTTCAAAGTGTGACAGGTACTTGATCGTTAATTGAACGCTCGACCGGCGTCTATTTGTGTCTTAAAGTTCAATCCGAGATATAATTTTGCACAAAAGAATAAAAAAAAAATTCTACAAGGTTACACGTTCTGCATCAGTTCGTGATTGGGCCTAATGCTGTGACGCGGGAACGAGGCCCATTAATAATCTGTTCCAGACTCTCGGCCGGCGGCCCACGACAAAACAACCTCGACATTGCCGTCGTCGTTGCCGTCGCGTCGCCACCTCAAAAGCACGCGTACAAACACAGCAGAGCATTCACCTCAGCGACGCCGCCCGAAGCAGCAGCACGCATCCACCCACCTGCCTTCGGCGACCCCGGGGCCGACGAGCGGCGGCGGGGGTGCCGGAGCGATGGGGTCGAGCGAGGGGGACAAGCCGCTTCGGCGGATCGCCGCGTCGTTCGAGGAGCTCGCCGCCGTCGCCAAGCAGCGGCCGGCAGGGGCGGTGGAGGTGGGGGCCTTCTCGCGCGCGTGCTCCCACGTCTCCATCCTCTTCGGCTGCCTCGGCATCGCCTTCAAGTTCGCCGAGATGGACTACGTCGCCAAGGCAAGGCGCCGGCTGCTCTCTTACTACTCGTGTGTCTCGACTCTCGATTCATCTCTAGATTCCTTACTACCTAGGGTTATTAAGTTGTTTGTAAACTGCTTAGCTGTGTTTCTACATGGGAATTGAGGTGATAAATTGAGATGATCCCCTAAACTTGAGGTGTTCAAGGCTGGTTTGGTTAGGGCGAAATGGTCTTCAATTCTCGACTAGTTCAAGCCATCTACGACGTGTACATCTGGATCAGATAATCTAGCCAGTATATTATTCTATTCTACATTTGTTTGGAATTTTGGATGGAATGCTTAAGGTGTTGGTGAAATAAACGAAGCATGTATAGTAGCTAGCGGCCATCCTGTACATTTTTTCTTCTTTCTTCTCTTTCCTCCACCTCTCCCTTTCTCTTCTCTTTCTTCCACTGGTAGACGAGGCAAGCAGGGGGGCGGCGGGCAAGGTGTGTGGCCGTGGTGGTGGTGAGTTTGGTGGCGACGGCGCGAGCTTGGGGCAGCGGCGGCGGAGCTCCTAGGCGGCGGGCTCCTTCCCCTTCGACGGCGGCGAAGCTCCTAGGCGGCGGCAGCTCGCTCCTTCCCCGGCAGCGGAGGCGGAGCTTCTAGGTGGCGAGCTCGGCGGCGCACAGTGGCGAGCTGCCGAGCTCGGCAGCGGCGGCGCACAGAGAGAGAGAGGCGGCGGCGGCGCACAGCGGTGTGCTCGGCAGTGGCAGATGCGAGCTCGGCAACGGCGACGCATAGAGAGAGAGGCAGCGGCGGCGCGCAGCGGCAAGCTCGGCTCGAAGAGAGAGAGGGTGGGAGGAAGAAGAAGAGAGGAAGAAGATGAAGGTATGAGGATGACAGGTGGGTCCACGTATTTTCCCGTGTATTTGGATCATATATAAATTGAAAATGCCTCGAAAAATCCGAGAATGGCATTCTTTATAGTTTTTTACAAAAAGAATGGCATCAATATAAATATACGTTTTGTAATGGCAAAACTGAAGAATCGACTAGTTTGTAATGGCACCGATGAAAAAAATCTGATTCCCTTGGATTCCTTACTACCTAGGGTTATTAAATTGTTTGTAAACTGCTTAGCTGTGTTTCTACATGAGAATTGAGGTGATAAATTAAGATGATCCCCTAAACTTGAGGTGTTCAAGGCTGGTTTGGTTAGGGCGAAATGGTCTTCAATTCTCGACTAGTTCAAGCCATCTACGACGTGTACATCTGGATCAGATAATCTAGCCAGTATATTATTCTACATTTGTTTGGATGGAATGCTTAAGGTGTTAGAATCATATCTACTACTGCAGTCGCATTAATACTAGTACTGTACAGTAGTTTAGCAAAGTAGGTCGGCAGCCAGTTCACTTGTTTGTGCTGCTATCAAATCCTTAAATACTTCTACTCGTTTCATGATAGTGTTGCTTTGATTCCTGATTTGGTGTCCCTCGTTACTTGGTTAGTTGCTGCCTTCCGTTTTCTGATCTTCTGTCCGGTCTTCTTGCTTGGTGACTTCCTCTGAGCTGATTACAGGTTAATGATTTGTTGGAGGCATCCAAGTCAATTTCAACATTGCCCTCCATGATTGAGCTAGATGTTCAGAAGGACACCGTCAGGCAAGGGGGGAGCCACACTAGGAATCTACTGAGGGTTAAGCGTGGGATTGATATGGTTAAAGTTCTATTTGAGCAGATACTGGTCACAGAGTAAGTGCATAATGTGAACTGAATGGCGGGTTGGCGGCTACTTCCTTCCCAATTCCTCAAAATTTTCTATTGTCAACTTTTAAAATTTGTTATTCTTAGGTTCATATTTAGTAAATTTTATAAAAACATTCATGCCATATTGTTTCAGGGGCAACTCTCTAAGGGATGCAGCGTCGGTAGCTTATGCTCAGGTGTTTGCTCCTCACCATGGCTGGGCCATAAGGAAAGCAGTTGCTGCTGGAATGTATGCCCTTCCCTCAAAGTCGCAGCTCTTAAAGAAATTGAATGAAGATGGTGAGTTTCCACTTTCCAGGTCTCAAGAATACAAATTTATATCCTCTATATATTTTTACATTTGTGTTTTCTGTAAACTTCCATGCCAAGCAAGAAACTTTTTTTTCTCTTGTTTCTGACATGATATGTTGCACCATGTTGCTTCCCGATAGCTTTAGAAAGCATAAACATTAGTTCTTTTGCATAACTGTTTGCTACCAAGAAATTATCAGCTTATATTAAGTACACAAATTGTTTTTTTGGTGTGCATAAGCTAATCAGCTTCTTAAAGGAAGAGGGGAAAACTTAGATCAGATCTATCGAAAGCGTAATGAGATATCTTAGATTTCTCCCTCTTGTATCTTAATTCTGATCTTCGGTGGTTTTGCCCCCTTCTTTTTTATCCTTGCAGAAAACTCAGCAAAGGTTCAAATGCAGAATTTTGTCAGGTCTTCTGGACCAGTTATTATCTACGTGGAAGATCTGTTTAACACAAGGAATTTAGGAATAGACTGGTGAAGAAAACCTGTAAACCCACTTCCGATGTCCTAATCCAATCGTATGTTGATATGTGAGCTGTGACTCCGAGCTACTATACCTGCTTTTCTCCCTAAGAAAAAACCTGGTTGGTTGGTTCCCATGTTTGCAAGTTCAGTAAGTTGTATTGCTATGGAGGTTACCCTTGACGGGTAGATGATTAGCCTGCGTTAACGTATGCACTGTATCTTGTGTCGTCTGATTGGCAACTCTGTATCATTTGCTGCTTCACGTGAGTTCATTTGAGATGATCTTCGTACCTTGTACTGAAATGATGACCAGTGAGTAGTGAAAGCATGAAATTGGATGGGTTGGGCTTCAGTCTTATGCACCGATGGAATACGCACCTTTTATCCACCAACATGGTGGGAATGTAACACCTTTTACCCACCAACATGGTGGGAATGTAACGTAGCTGCACCTAATAAACGCAGTAGACGATGCAAAAACTCAAAACAACAATATTTTAGCAACCAATAGCGCCTTCTTTTGCCCGAAATTAAAAAAATACATTAGGGTACTAACATGACAGGAATGAAATAACAACACAATAAACACGACAGCTCATGCAAAATTTAACAATCTGTATCAATAATTTCCGCATTTAAGTGGAAAAATGATAATATGTTTGGATAGCACCAAAGAAGATGAATCTATGTAAAATCTTCATCTTTGTAATTAAGACCCTCTTGTTCCAGCACCATAAACAAAACTCTGAGTCCACAATCCTTGCACATGGAAACTTTTCATAACCTAACAAGTTCAACGATGGCTTACAGCATCTTATAAAGATCCGGATGCTGGAAAGCTGTGCCTATTGTGACTATGGACGACTTGACATATTCCAGCACTGCCGTTGAGACCCTCCGATTCTTCGCTGTAGTCCTAGTTAGAGCAAAACACAACTAAATGTTAGATTTTGCCAATGTTTTAAATAGCGGGCTATAGGTTTTAGCGGAGCTCTCCTCAAATCACTAAGGCCGCTATAGCGGCCGCTAAGCCGATTAGCGGTTTTGTCTTGGGTGACCATCCGGGGGGACCGCTCCGTGAGAGATCAAGCAGGAGGCTCGGATCTAGCGGTGGCCGGAGCAGTCGGAGCGGTCCTGCTCCAGGGTCTTGGTTCGGTGGCCTCATAGCTTGGTAGAGCTCGGCACCGGCGTCTTCTTCTCTTCCTCCCCCTCCCCCTGAGCCCGTCTCGGTGGAGATTGCTCGGGGGTGCTCCAGGGGCGTGTGTTCGGCGGCTCCTCAACTCCTCCAATGGTGGCATGTTGGGCAATCGCCCATCCTTCGGCGGTGATGCGTTCTCTATCTCTACCCTGGTCCCATCCTCGCTTTCTTGCCCTCCCCTCCCTGTGAGGTGCTTAGTCGCGTCGGATGGCGTCTTTCGGGATTGAGCCTAGGTTTGGCATGTGCCGCCTAGATGGCGTGGCGTCTAGTCTGCTTCGCTTCCCGTGCGCGGGCCACCAGTTGTGGTGGCCCCTCTACGGCGGCTTTGGCTGGTGACCTTTCACCGGCGGCGTCCCCGTTCTCTGTCTCCTGACTAGGTCTCGTCCCGCCGTTTTGACCCTCCCTTTCTCCGAGGTGTCTGGTGGCTTGTGCGGTTTCTTTCTCATCGGGTGGCGGCGTTTCATGCTCGCTCTTCGGTTCTGCGTCTTCGGCCGACGGCTTGGTTCTGTCGACCTTTGGCGGTCTCTGCCTTGTGCGTTAGTAGGACAGGTTTTGGGTGAAAGCCCTGTCCGTTCGGGGCTGGTGATGGCGTCACCTTCTGGTGTCGTTTCCTTGTTGGAGGCATCACCCTTCAGACCTTCTCCTGCTCTGGGTGAAAATCCGTAACGGTTTTGCGACGGCGGTGGATCCTCCTGTCGCTACCTTGTTGGAGGCGTTGTGGTGGTTGTTCTTGCGCTTTGGGTTTCCGCCAGGTCTTTTGTTTCTGGAGTCGCTCGTCGCCGTGTGAGTGTTCGTGGTGTTCCCCTTTTCCCTCTCTTGTATCTCTCTCTTGTGTTCGGCCTTTGGCCCTAGTAGCAGCGGTAGGGCTACTTTCCTTTCTTTCTCCTCTGTAGGTGGTGTTCCCGGCGGTGGCCGGAGGTGTGTCTGGCTTTGGCCAGGGTCACAGCAGAGTGTTATGGTTGTACCCCGTGCTTGCACGAGTTTTTATTTTCGGTAAATATCACTATTGCCATTATAACTCACCCCCTGACCAGTGTTGCCATTTTTAAAAGGCCTCAGTCAGCGTTGCCATTATAACCATTCTCTCTTGCAAACGTGCCATTACAAGGCTTTACAGTGCAATACCAATCCAAACACACATGGAAATACGTTCTGACGCGTGGGTCCCATTTGTCATACTCTACACCTTCTTCTTCCTCCATCCTCTTCCTCCACTCTCTCTATTCTCCCCACTCACTCTCTCTCCTCCCTCCCTCCTGTGTCTCTCCTCCACGCAGCAATAGCAGCGGCTCCGGCGAGGTCCTCCAGCGGCGACGCTCCGGCGAGGTCGCGGTGCAGCGGCGGTTGCGAGGCGGCGCTGCTCCACGGCGAGGGCAGTAGCAGCGGCAAGGTCCTCCGGCGGCGGCGGCGCTCCTCCCCCCAACTCCGACGGCCCACTTCTTCTTCCCTCCAACTCCGGCGGCAAAGCAGGGACGGTGGAGCTCGGCTGCACGGGGCGGCGCGCGGGGAGGGGCGGAAGAGCTTGGCGGCGCGGGGAAGGACAGAAGAGCACGTCGGAGCGTGCGGGGAGGGGAGGAGGAGCTTTGCCGTCCGCCGTCGCCGCAGGATCTGGAGCTTCGCGCCGCCGCCGTGGAGCTCGGTCCGTCGCCGCCGTTGTGGAGCTCGGTCCGCCGCCGCCGCCGAGCTCAGTCCACCTCCTCCTACCCCAACTCCGGCTGCGGTGCACTGGCGGCGCGGGAGAGGAGGCGGCGGCGGCGTAGGAGGAGGCGGCGGCGGCGAGCCAACTCGCCGGCGAGTTCGTGGTGTAGGGAGGAGCAGGGGAGGGGGTGCAGGGCGGTGGGATGGCCGGCGGTGGAGGTGGAGAGAGAGAGAGGGGATGACAGAATGGGGAAAAAGATGATGTACATTGTATGACAGGTGGGACCCACCGTATATATATGTATTCTCTCTCGTATTTGTGTCCGTATTGCCTAGAAAACGCCCATAATGGCATGTTTGAGAGAAGAAACTCGCTAAAATGGCAACGCTGACTGAGGCCTTTTAGAAATGGCAAAACTGGTCAGGGGGTGAGTTATAATGATAACAGTGATATTTACCCTTTTATTTTTGTTTTCTCCTACTGATCAACGAAACAGGAGGACAGTTCTCTTACCCCTCTTTCAAAAAAAAAGTAAACAACATGGCATATGTGTGTGTATAAGGAAACGAAATGGGACTCCATGGAGTCAGTGCTCCATTCCCTGTTGCCGCTGGATTTCATCAAGATTCATGAACACAAAGTAAATACATGCAAAATAACATTGTCAGTTACCATTCAAATGTGTGAATGCAATAAATGCACAATTAATTGTTTCCAAATGTGCTCCGTACCTAGTTTGAAAATTAGGTACGGTAAATAACAATATTGCTTTGCATGTATTTACTTTGTGTGCGCGAATATTGATGAAATTCAAAGGCAACAAGTAATGGAGCACTGACTCTATGGAGTCCCATTTCGTTTTCCTATATATATGCCTCGAAAGGACAAAGTCAAAAGGTAAAAAACATGGATTTTTAGATGGTTTTTGTCCGGGTCATAAGCAGCATAAGATTAAGACATGATCATGGGAGTTATTATTTATAAATACATTACATCATAAACACAAACAACACAACAGAGTAGCTGACAACTGACAAATCCATCACATCAAAGTACTTATTTTGGACCGAGACCAGCGCTGAAATTTGAGTGGGCTTTAGTTTCGGCCTGCTAGTATCGAACCCTGAATAGTGTCGCTAAAATGTGGCCTAGTATGCATTTTAGCTCTGCTAAATCACACTATTGCGCTCTTAGCTGTGATAGTGCACATATGTGAAATAACGTATCGTCTACACGTCCAAAACACTATAGCAGCGCTGTAGCCCGCTATTCGGAACATTGAGTTTTGCCTACACAATAATTGGAACCAGATTCTTCTTTTCATGGAATCGATGAAAAGAAGAACCGATTCTTTACCTTCACAACGACACATGAGCCGTCCACAATGTTCCTTGCCTTACCCTCGGAGTCAATTTTGCAAAGCTGCATAGCAGGGGGTGTCGGAGGTTCAATCGCGAGAAATTGAGAATCAAGCTAGATTTCCAACTTGCACACAAGAACAACTTGCCGTTCGCAAACTACCCTTAAATTACATGAACTGACATCCAAGCCATAAGCTAAGACTGCTAAGCAACGAATGAAGTTGAGGGAAAAATGGCAGATAAAAGTGATCTGCAGAGTAACACAGACATAAGACCATTTTCAATTTTTTCTCTCCATTCTATTTCCTTTCTCATTCTCTTTCTCACATTCTTTCCCTTCATTTCCCACCATTTTCAACAACATCCCTTCGAAAATTTCGTGAAGCGAACGAAGAGAGAATTTTTTTTGAAAGGGAATGCAATAAGAAATTTCTGAAGAAAACTGCAAAG
This sequence comes from Raddia distichophylla, assembly GCA_005191435.1. Lineage (NCBI taxonomy): Eukaryota > Viridiplantae > Streptophyta > Magnoliopsida > Poales > Poaceae > Raddia > Raddia distichophylla. Next base: position 107,218 of record SPJY01013139.1, read on the forward strand.
AAAATTTGTTGAATCATTTAAAGGGATCATAATCTCTTCATGAAGAAAAAAATTGACTTTAAGGAGATACCGTTAGAAATGATCTAGGCAGGCTATAATCAAGCTCATTGATCTTAAATTATTGGATACGTAGATGTGACCAAATTAATTGACACAGAATAGGCACTCACCAAATTAATTCACAATATATGCATTCCCAAATCAACTTCTTTTTTGAGCAAAAGGGACAGGAGAACTGCCTTGCATTGATCAAAAGGATGGAAGGTTTACATGATGGGGGAGATAGGGCACCTCCCCCTTGGGCCATAAGCACACACTAGCTAATTACATAGGAAAAGGCTCCTGCGACTGACTAGAGTCGCAGCTCATCGAGCAAAAAGCGGAAAAACAATGGTCGGGGCCTATCAATTTGTCGAAAAATGCGGTTGTTTCTCTCCAACCAGAGGTACCAGATGACGCCGGAGATAACGGATAGGGCATCACTGGACGGGCCTCTTCGGAGGATGTCTTCCGCCCACCAACTGTTGAAGTTGTTTTGGAGTAACCAGCTTGAAGGATTGATTAGTGGAGTGTTGAGCACCTCCGCTAGCCGGGCCCAGATGAAGGAACTGAAATTGCACTGAAGGAATAGGTGCTCTGGTGTTTCGAGGTTTCGCCTGCAAAGAGGACAGAAGTAGTCATTTGGCAATTGGCGTCGCAGTAGGGCGTCTGCTGTCATGACACACTTGTGAAGCAGCAGCCAAAGGAAGAACTTGTACTTCAAAGGGGCCCAGAGCTTCCAAATTTTTTGCAATGCCGGTGTTGCAACGCGGCCTTCGAATTGAAGCAGATAGGCTGACTTGACCAAAAAAACTCCATCAGCAGTGAAACCCCAAATCAATTGGTCAGGCTCCAATGGGTTTAGCGTCACTTGAACAATTCGACGAAGAAGCGAGAACAATTCAGGAATCATATCCGGAGCTAGGTTTCTCCTTAGGTCCGCAACCCAGTTGCTGTTGGTGATGGCATCCGCAACTGTTCTGTTTTTTCTCATTGTTACGGCGAAAAGGCCAGGGGCAAGATGCTTTGGAGCGCATCCCGAAAGCCAGTGGTATTCCCAAAAAGAAAGGGAGGAGCCATTGCGAAGTATGGCGTTGGTCCCCGCGCGTAGTAAAGCTAGATCAGGTTCAGGGGCGGCGAGGGTGAAGGATCGGGATGTCGCCTAGAGGGGGGTGAATAGGCGTTACAAATTTTCAACCTTTTATTGCACAGCGGAAAATGATATCGGATGTTCCGATGTTGATATCGGATAGTCCGATATGGATACCTGCACCAAAATCAAATCCACAACACAAGAGAGAGTAATAGCACATGAAGGTGCTAGCCAACAGCAAGTATAACCATAAATCAAAGTAAATCAAGTTAAAGGCAAGAGGGAAACCAAGAGTGAAGTGGAGACTCGAAGATTTGTTCCCGAAGTTCGGATCCTTGAGGGGATCCTACGTCTCCGTTGAGGTAGGCTCGGTCACACTTGAGGCCGGGTCTCTTTCAGCCCTTTCCCTCACCGAGGTCGCACCAAGACCCCCCGGTTTCACTCCTTGATTCCTTTCCTTCCGGAGGCGGAATCGGCCTTCACAAACTTGCACGGCTCACCACACAAAGCACCGGTGGCTCGTGGTCGACTCCTAGCCGTCTAGGAGTCCTCAACCTCCAAGAGTAACAAATGCTCACCAAGAACGAACTCGGAGATGAACTCAAGTGCTCAAAGATCGACTTCTTCTCACTTAGCACTCACACCCTCTCCCAACTCTTCTCACAAAGAGGATCACTTAGATCTAGAGTGGAGGGGGCAAGAAACCCTAGGTTGCTTGGAAGTTCTGCTCAAAAATGGTGTGGCCAAGCGAACGTTTTTCTCATGACAGGAGTGCCTTGATCAGTACTTATTACGTAAGCAGGCACGTCGCAATCGACAGCAAACACACAAAGATGCATCATGATTCTCAATTGCTTTGGTAGCCTCCTCGATCCCCTTGGCAAGGCCGTCATGTGCAGCTGACTTCTTCATCACAAGCTAAGCTTCAGGGCAGTCATCATGTCCATGGCTTCTCCAAGAGCCGGAGCAGCCGTTTGATCAACTGATCCGGTGTTCTCCCTGAGTAAGATAAACAAAGATAATTACAGTTACAGATTACTGAATCCACATGTATACCACAGCTACCTTCCTACGTTAGATAGATGCTATAGGCCAGAAGATGGGCAGTTTATATTTCAACACCGCTTATGTTTAGGGTCCTCCAAAATCCATGCATGTGCATGGCTTGAGGTGGGTTGCAAATATTTTTATTAGCCGGAGGTCTCGAACTCCGCAGCTTTTCTCCTTGATTCTATATTGAATTGCACATTTGTATGTGCGAAATTTTTGGAAAAAACGCAATAATAACTCGCTGGAGGCTGTGGTTTCGTGTTTATAGTGGCCCTCCTTTTTATCTTTACATGATTATCTATATAAAAAGGATTCTATATCTAAAAATTTTGAGAAATAAGCTCTGATACCATGTGAAGTTTTGGGGAGAATGCAGTACCTCGTTGGAGGCTGCGGTTTCGTGTTTCTAGTGGCCGCAACACCCCATGGCAAAGCATGTTACAACTTGAGGCACAAGATTAGAATAACTCCTTTCTATCTTCACATATAATTATCTATATTAAGAGTATTCTATACATAGCTAGTTTTTCATAATACAAAGGATTCTATCTATAGCCAGTTTCTTAAATACTAGTACAGTGCCCGTGCGTTGCTACGAAGCTTTCACATAAGACCATCGTTTAGTCATATAAAATTTTGGTCATGATCAACAAAATTGTATAAGAAACAAAAAAAAAAATATGGAACCTTACAAATTGGAATTAGCGTCATACTTATTACAATAAGGAACATCATTACAAATGTAAATCATTTACAAAACTAACAATATTTTAAAATCTTTGCAGATAGTAAAGGTGAATAAATGTCTTTAATAGGGAGATCGCAATGGTTACAGAGTTTTGTCCACCTTACTGAGTAATAAACTAAGAACAACGCATACTATTAGCAACACAAAGATCGGATTGCGGATCAGAATAAGAAAAAAAATAGAGACTAAAGTGAGGCACAGTTGGACCAATATCACGAAACCAGGAATCGTTTATGCTCATCTCGACCACCCTGATGTTGGGTTGATGTTGCATTAGCTCATGGACATATGGGTACTGCCAAAGACAATATTGTGATAGTGGATGTCATTGTACCATTCATGCAGCTTCCTATAAGTGCAACAGTGAGTAGCTTCTCACCCAGCTTTGGCGCTAGGAGAGGCATCATGGTCAGCTGCATCAAAAATCATAAACTGCTTTAGGTGCATCTATGATCTAAGTAAAATCTGAGCCTAATGGTCATAATGCAAGGCATCAAAGGGAAAGGTACATAATAAACCTGTACCAGTGATAAGCTTCCTGTAATGCCAATAATAAGCAGCAGATTGGCATACTGGTTCTTGGTATAGTGGAATTGCGCCTTCAAGAAATACTGCATTTGCATCCCAAAAGACATAAGAGATTCAAGTGCTTCTAAAAGACCAACTATCGGCAAGTAAGGCTTCTGATTGTTCATGATTTAAACCTACTAAATTCTCTCAAGAGAAGCCTTCTCGTAGTATTTTCACCATTGCAATCTATGCATGTATGATATTACTGCCTGCTGTATATATCTTTTTTTTCCCTACTGGAGAAAAGAGTAAGTACCAGCAACGCAGTTTGCAGACCTGTTTCATAAGTACCAGCAACGCAGTTTGCAGGCCTGTTTCACCAAGGCTGTTGAAGAATGTGACAACCGCTGCCTTTGCAACAATGCAACACAGTTCATATGAGAGTGTTACAAATATGTTACCTGTTTAGCACTTGCACATATGGTGACAGGTTCAAATCTTGAAATGGCAATCGCAGTTTTCGCAAATGTATTTTGAGCTGGACCAGCATGCTCCCGCCAGTTGACAGGACGTTCCTGGGATTTAAAAAAAATGACAATGTTAATTATAATGATGCGCTTGAAATTGTTTAATAAAGTAGATATTCATCGACGACGTGCAGGAAATATAAATGGAACTTTTATATCAAGAACAGCATTTGGACAAGAATTATTATTTCCCTTTCCTATTTTTGCAATGATGGAAAATTCATGTTCATATTAATTGCAACCACCAAACAGGGTGCAATTATGTGGCTGTGTGCCAATCAGAAGGGAGAAGAATTTATATCCATTTTGTTTGATCAAGGTAGAACAGGGATGAGACTATACTTTCAAGTTGTATCAGCTATGACATTTCACGTGATCACAGAAGTTCAGTTTTATTTACTTAGTATGTATTGGCAAATTGCAGGGCTAGTTTGTTCATCTTTTTTTGGTAGACTACCATCCCCAGACCACGGTGTTTCCTTTTTATAACATGTGTAGATGGACAAAACGAACTGTAAAATATTATGTGGCACACAGATGTTACTTGATTAATCATTCATGAAAAAAAACGCATGCACAAATATTTATACAATCACGTTTCAAGCCCTGTGCAAGGATCGATAACTTGCTGTAGAATTGTGTAGCAGAAAAATCATAGATAAAGAGAAGTTAATTTTGGTCATGATCAAGTATATGAGTATATGACCAATCGAAGGACAGGAGGCAGTCAAGCAGAAGAAAAATGGTAGAACTTATACAGCTTAATGCTCCCAATGATATACAACGTTGTTACTTGTTAATGACTGTTATCAAACAAACATCAAGGGTCTATCTGCTCCATTTTTTTCTACCAACCTCCATTCTGAAGACAAATTGAATCCTACATTAGCTTTTTATGGGCAACATGGAGTGGTTTCAAACATAACGGCAAATGCATGGTCCCAGACTCCCAATGTAATGCATTATGCATTTTGACCATACATTGATTTGTGCATATTTATATAGTTCTCAATATGTAGAAAACATGAAGCAGAATAGCAAATGACATAAAAAAAGTTCAGCGGGGAAGGAACACCTATTATGTAGCTGAAGCGTGGAAGGATCACCTATTTATGTAGCCGAGCTTCTTAGTAAGCAGTTACTTAGACTTTGGCGCTATGTGAATTCAGAACTGCAGAGCCAAACACGCATATAAGATATATAGTACAATGCCCGTGCTTTGATACGAACCTTTGAAGGAAAGAAGGAAAAACATAAATCAAGGCAACCATATTAAATATGAAATTAAAATCAAATGTCCATGAGCTGGTAAATAAAAGTAACTTGACAAACCTTGAAGAATTTGCTGGCCAAGTACCGACATCCTGAATTAAAACAGGAAGGTAGAATGGCCTCTCTTTGACATTGAACAGGGAGATAATGTTAGTACAAGAATCTATATGCTTTGAGAGTCCATTTGTCTAGTGCAGAAACACAACAATATCATGGATTTGGTCATTTCATGCAGATGGAGCAGGCTTCGAATATAAATTCTCAAATTGAGAAATTGAAAATTTTTGCCCTGTGAAACAAAGAAAGTAAGGTGAAAACCAGCATATATAGAACTTAAAGTTGACCAAATCTGCAAGTTGGCTTTCCAGACCACTTACCTTTCAGATTCAAGCTTAGATTTTCAGAATCTGACAGGGCGAGTCCAATACCAACTCTCTCAACTGCAGATAGTTCAAGTTCATTTGATAATGTTTGAAGAAATCCATCACTGACAGGAACTTCCTCAGTGCTTCAAAGGAACTGCCTCAGTGCTTCACAGGAACTGCCTCAGTGCTTCATAGGAAGAACCGCGCCCTTGCTAGAGCACCGCATTGACCGGTGCTGCCGCCGCCGCCAGAGACGCCCTGGACGTTGCCGTCTGCTTCTAGATCGCCAGCCAGAGCGCGGCCTTTGCCGTCGTCGGAGTGTGCCTTGCCGCCGTGGACCCCATTGGTCTCTGCCACCACACCTCACCGGATTGAATAAAGCTGGTGTCGATTGCTACCGGCAATGTAGATCATGAAGCAAGAAGAGGACGCATCTGAAGGAAATGCAAACCCATCATACCTAGGCGAGGCCGTACACACATATGTCCTTCGCAGGAGCTACCAGGAGAATATATCCTGTGCACATGAGATTGCTGTGCACATGTACACATTTTAAATCTAAGCTATCCATCTTGTATCCAAGGGTCATTGGGTCAACCAAAATAAATAGAATCAGTTTGAAAAGATGTGAGAAGGTGTGGGAGGGGTATCCATGTACACTTCAAATAACCCTTAGATGCAAGATAGATGGCTCAGATTTAAAATGTGCATATGTGCACAACAATCCCATGTGAGAGGGTACGAGAAGAGACATCGCGCAAGACAAAGATACATCTGTGGGAGGGGAGGCTCTTGACGTCCTTATCGAAGAACTCGTGGATGTCAACGACGACCTTTCTTTTCCAGCTCCTCCTCACACGCTGGTAATGGTGGTGGGGGAAACACGGATTAGCACGCACCTAGGCGACGACGATGCTATCGTAGTCGGCTACTTCAGAGGAGTCTTCAGGGGCCGTCCTCACCGGCGACCGGACACTATGTCGGTGACGTCGACGGCTGGGGACGGAGGAGGTGAAGGGTGAGGGAGAGGGGCAGCTGCGGCGCGGGTGGGGGAGAGGGAGATGGAGGGGGCGGCGTTAGCAGCGGGTAGGGGAGAAGGAGAGAGGGAGACGACACGGGTGAGGAAGAGGGAGATTACTCCAGGTGAAGCGGCGACTCGAAAGGTGAATCTCCCGGAGGAAGCAGCCGTTCAGTGTGGAACAAAAGCGTGGCATGAGACGCCGGTTGAGATTGAGGTTGTTTTTGTCGGAAGCCTTGTAAATCAGGTTGAAATCACCGAGAATTAGCCAAGGGCTGACGAAGTGGGAGGCCACGTCCTCCCAAATCAACTTCGATATTTGAGTTTTGAAAGCCGTTAGTCAATATAGTAAAAGCTTAGTTTCGATGCAGCAAAACAGACTTTGAGACGAAAAGGAAATTTGGAGAGTTTACTCATGTACTCCTACTAACCCCAACCCACTCCCCAAGAATTCTTCCGCTAGGAACGGTGACCAAGCGAACGTTTTTCTCATGACAAGAGTGCCTTGATCAGTACTTATCACGTAAGCAGGCACGTCGCAATCGACAGCAAACACACAAAGATGCATAATGATTCTCAATTGCTTTGGTAGCCTCCTCGATCCCCTTGGCAAGGCCGTCATGTGCAGCTGACTTCTTCATCACAAGCTAAGCTTCAGGGCAGTCATCATGTCCATGGCTTCTCCAAGAGCCGGAGCAGCCGTTTGATCAACTGATCGGGTGTTCTCCCTGAGTAAGATAAACAAAGATAATTAGAGTTACGGGTCACTGAATCCACATGTATACCACATCTACCTTCATACTCTCTCCGTTCTGAAATATAAGTATTTCTAGCATTTAAATTTTGTCCTCAAATATAAGGATTTCTAGGGTAGCTAGTGACCTAGCATTAGCTCATTTAATGAATGATGAGAGTAGTTGTGAGTAGTGAATGGTAGTGGGAGGGAATCTAATAGGGGCATCATAGCATTTTATAGCCTTTCTTAGTTTAATACAAAATGTCTAGAAATTCTTATATTTCATGACGAAGGGAGTACGCTAGATGCTATAGGCCAGAAGATGGGCAATTTATATTTCAACACCTCTTATGTCTAGGGTCCTCCAGAATCCATGCAGGTGCATGGCTTGAGGTGGGTTGCAAATATTTTTATTAGCTGGAGGTCTCGAACTCCGCCGCTTTTCTCCTTGATTCTATATTGAATTGCACATTTGCTAAGGTTATATTGGTAGCATCCTTTTCAACGCGTGCATATATGCACTATTGCACTAGCTAACATGCTCGCAAAAAATACTCCAAATTGCATAAACTATATGTTTCAGCACGTACCAACTCAATTAAGCCATGCAGTAATGCAGTCAAACATAATCAAACAAGCAAGAAACTGTCATGCATGGTAATTAAAGTGTTAACATGTTTCCAAGTTAACAGAACTAAGCATGCATGCGCCTAATACTATTCGTCGATACTGGCTTCTATATGTTACTATTTTTCAATAAGGAAAACTTAATTATCCGCCTTCAAACTAAGTGAAAAAAATAACAACAGAAAGAGCAGGCGATTGCTATTTATCAAATCTATATAAATATAAGATTTGGGTATTCTGTTGAAAAGAATAAAAATAGAGGTAGAATAATTTTTTAAGGGACCCACTTAGTCATAGGCATCTGCAAAAACAACTTTTGTGCAGGTGGTTTTTGTGACCGTTGGATCAAAATTCAACGGGTCAAAAATCCAACAACCACACGCACCCCCTACCTTCTTCCTTTGGCTCTGCCCCGCCCCCGTCAATCCCCTTTCTTTCTCCCTTTGCTCCTTGCCTCCTCCTGCTTCGCCGCCGCCTCCAGCCACCGCCCCCAGCGGTCGCCGTCGGCCGCTTCGCCTCCTGTCCACCCACCACTGGAGCCTGGAGGCCCGACCCACCCTAACCACAATGGCCGCGACATCCAAATCTGCCCGCCGTTGCCAGTCCGACCGCCATCTCTCCTCACCCTCGGCTTCGGTGGCGCTGCCACCCATAATCTATAGTCGGGGAGCACAAAAACCGTCCACCCCAAGCCCTAATCTTAACCCGGGCGACGCTGGAGGCCGGAGACTGCAACTGGCGGTGGAGCTGGAGAAGGCGGCGCTGGAGCTGGAGAAGAAGATGAAGCCCCCTTTTCCAGGTGAGTCGGATGTTGAAATTTTGGTTGCGATCGGATGGTCGAGAGCACTGCATGCGCGATTTCATCCCGGCGCGTTTTTGTTTTTTTAAATAGAAATAATGATATGGGTACTCGGTATCCTGAAATGGAAAATAATTTCTCCTCTCCCCCCAGTTTTTAGAAAACGGCGGCCGCCTCCTCGTAATACACCGCTTCTTAGCTCAGCAGCAATCTCCCCGTGCAAGCCTGGTCGCCTCCTCGTTCACGACACCACCGGCCGCAACCGCGCAATGGCGAATCTGCCGCCTCCGCTCTCCATCGACCCCTCCTCCGCCGCGCACTTGCCGCCCCCCGCGTCGCCGTCGTCGGCGGCGCCATCGGCCGCGAAGGACCGGAGGATGGCGTCGGTGGAGCAGCTCGTGCTCAACCTCTGCGACCCCGAGCTGCGCGAGGGTGCCCTCCACCACCTCTCCAAGGTCCCTCTCCAACCCCCATCTCGGGGATTTCCCCCCGCTAACTTTCGTCTCTCAACGCTGTGTAGCCGAGAGGGGAGGAAAATAGCCCTTCTTCCTCTCTGTCGCGAAGGTTTTAGGACGGTGTTCGTGGCGGGAATGGGAGAATTGGTGATCGGTAAGGTTGCAACTTTTGGTGATTTTTTTGACATTTAGTGCCGAGTTTAGGCAAACGTAGATTGGGGCGGTGATCTGGTATAGGATGCTGGGCTGTGAGTGTTGCAGGTAAGGCTCGCTGGCGTAGTGATCTAGGCTGAATATTTGTGCTCGCCTGCCCATTCGGTGTTACTCTTTGATCAGTGCTGGGCATGGACATTGTGCATTCTGATCTCCCTGAGGCGCTTTCATGGGGGTAGTTTCTAGTTTATTATGTTAGTGCCCCCTGCCCTCTCCGGTGAGGATTTTGTGCTGGAAATTTTTTTGAGCAAAATGGCAGGAGCTCTGCCTGATCAATTAAGGAGAAAGATGGTTATGTACAACAGAGCCTAGGACGGAAGTTAGCGGTGAGCCCACTCCCACGAGAGGAGGTCCTCCTAAATCCTATTACACAGCGCCTCCAGATCGGAGGTCTCATTCTGGAATAAGCACCTATTGTGCTCCTTCCAAATATTCTACGCCACAATAATCACTAGGCCGTTGAAGGACTTCTGATCAGTTGGATCACCATAGAAGAGGCGAAATTCCACCACTCCATAAAGGTGGAAAACGCCACCCTCCCAAAAGAGGATGCCAGCCTACACCTGCGATGGAGACCACCCCCCAGGTTTGGGTGGCGAAAGGGCAGTGAAGGAAGAGATAGGCGCTGGTCTCTGGGCTCTGGTTGAAGAGGCAGCAAAGGGTATGGTGTGGCCACTCTTTTCTAGCCAGAATATCAGCAGCGTTGAGCCTATTATGCGATAACGTCCAAGCAAAGAACTTGCACTTGTTTTCCAACTTAGCAAATAAGCTTCACATTTGCGCAACCCACGCTACCTTGGAATTGCATTAAGTAAGCTGACTTGGTGGAATAGGCACCATTCCGGGATCTCCACATGATGTCATCCGGGAGGTCAGGGTTGAGGTTGATCCCCTAGACCTTGCTCCAAAGCAGAACATACTTGTGGAGTTGATGAATTGTATGGATGGCGCGAACAGTCTTGATCCAACTCCCATTGCGCAGTTCTGTAGGCTCGGTTTTTGAATCTAGCGATCTTGTAGAGGTTAGGCGCAAGGTCTCTCGTGCCTCATTCTCGAGCCAGTTGTCTTTCTAGAACTTTTCCCTTTCCCTATTACCTAAAATGGTTTTGGTTGCTGCCTGAAAAAGACTGATTTCAGTTGCGTCGCAAGGTAGTTCGGAACCAATCCAGGGCTTGGAATTGCATTTCCACTAAGCCAAACCACCTTAGCCGCAGAGCTCTACCAAAATTCTCGAGATCCATCACGCCTAGGTCGTCCAAGTGCTTAGGTCTAGACACTTCCCTCCAATTCACCAAACAGTGGCCACCCTTGGCTTCCTCATCGCTGTGCCAAAGAAAAGACCTAATGTGGTCCATCTTACGAATGCCCATTTGGCCAGTGGGAAGATGGTGATATGGTAAGTGGGGAGTGACGATAAGACTGAGTTCACCAGAGTCAGTCTTCCTGCCTTGGAGAGAAGCCGGCCTTTTAACTAAACTTCTCAATGACTGGGAGAAAATGGCTTCTACGAAGTTTGCTGGTGTGCAGGGGCAGGCCCAAGTACCGACATGGAAGATCCTTACACTCTCCAGTAAGAGATTGTAAGATTTCTCTGCAATCAAGCTCTTCGCAGTGAATAGGGAAGTGGAACACTGTGCTCTTATGGAGGTTTGTTATTAGGCCAGAGGCTGGGTCTAGGAATGGACCTGAGGCTGGGCACCACAAGATCCACGGCTCGCGCGGAGGAGGAGGAGGGGGGAGGAGGGCAGGATGCGAGGATGTTAGAGCCGGAGCGACGTCTAGCAGCAGAGCTTGGGCGGTGGAGGCGGCGGCAGAAGGGGGTGGGGGAAGGCGTGGAGGAAGAAGAGTGACAACCATATCATTCGCCGCTGCCTTGAGCGAATCGTTGCAGTTTTTGGGAGAAGTTTGTACTATTTATACTGGGTGTGCAAATTAATAGTATTCGGTGGAGTGTGCAAATTAATAGTATTTGGTGGAGATGCAAAATAATAGTATTTGGTGGAGAGCACCCTGTTCAATGGCAGGAGGAACTTTTGGGAAATCTGCACTGCAGCAGATGCTCTGGATTGATGAGTTAACAAATTTATCCCCACAGGAGCTGTCAAGAAATAAGAAGCCTAGAAAGTCTAAGAATAGAGGACATTTATGGTATAGAAATGTCATGTTCTACTTTAGTTATCTTCTGCAGAGCATGTGCAGTAGTTGTGGAGGGTTACTATATATACTTTTCTAACAGCTTTATTATCTACAAAAAGAGCAAGCCTGCCAATACTATAAACACTTATATTCTAATTTTTAGTGAAACATCAGTGTTCCATTGTTTATAGCCCAAATTGGACAGATAATACACATAACTGTGTAAGAGGATGAATATGCGATGCTGGATGACACACAATGGATGCGGTATTGGATGCTTGTTTACTTATTCTAAATCATAGGCTACAGACATAGGATGTACTGTTCTTTTTCTGATCAAGCGAAAGTTTTAGTTGTCCTAAAAAAAGTGAAAGTTTTAGCAATGAATAATTGAACATGTCACAAGTTACCCAGACTTAAAAAACACAATATAGGCCAATTGTTTGCCAGTAAGTTGGCCTAGTGTTTGACATGGAATAGAAGATTGATCTCCTTTGAAACCTGGTGCCACATTCGCATGACTATTTAATCCTTTAGCATTTGGGTTGCATACCATAGCATTAAATAAATGAGCCAAGAGGCAGATGGGTTGGTTGAATCAATCCAGCAGGCAGCAGCCCAGTGCTTTTGACATGGCCATTGCAGCCAACTAAACTGGCGAGGTCCACTAAGGGGCATCAATGTGTTTTACACAAAAGAATTTTGTTCGGTCACCAAAGGTTTTGTTGGGAACTTTGAGTGTGCGGGCAAACAATTTTAAATTCATCTATCATAAATGATATAATTAAGTTAGTGATCCACATGTCAAGCATTTGTTTATGATTATAGATCTAAGCTTCCTTATTTTGAAGATTTATATGATGGTACTCTTTGAGTGCTTGACATCCTTTTCTTAAAAATTTTAGGTGGTCTAATAAAAAAATATGACATATGCATGTGTGTCTTTGTGTTCAAGTGCACGTGCGGCAGGGCTTGTTGCAACCTAAAAAGATTGGGATCCCGCTGACTTGGTTCTTTAGGATATATCTTTAGGTTTCCTTTATTTAAAAGATGATTAATTGATCTTCTTAATTACATAGCTATACTGTCACATTGCAAAGTTAATCGCTTGAAAGTAGATTATAAAGTGATCTTGCATTAGCCTGCACGTGTACTCAGTGTGCAATTTTAGCAAAGAACTTTGCAAGGCATTACTGTGCTGCCAACATGTTTGAATATTTTATTCGGGTAGTTGAAGGTGAGGTTTCATTATCTAATTCGTGTCTTTTTTTTAACAAACTAATTCGTGTCTTGAGTTCCCTTTTCAGAAGCGAGAGATTTTCCAGGATCTTGCTCCACTCCTATGGTACTCTTTCGGCACGACTGCTGCACTTCTGCAGGTTGGTTACAATTCCTGCATCCCTTGAAGTTTATAACCAATTCTTGCATCCCTTGAAATTCAGTATGTGTGTTTGTGCATGCATATTATTTTTTAAATGAAATTTATTTACTTTTTTGCGGTTTTTTTCTTCACTCAGTCTAGTTGGCTACTTCAAACATGCAGGAGATTGTGTCAATCTATCCTTATCTTTCACCCCCAACATTGTCACCAGCTGCATCAAACCGCGTCTGCAATGCACTTGCACTTCTTCAGGTATGCTTTTACTTGAAACACAAAGAGGCCCTCATTTTTGACATTGAGTGAAAGAATTTCCTTTATGCCACTAGAAAAGTTTACAATTTTCTATTTGCCACTCGAAATTCTCTCTTCCCTTACATGCCACTACAAGTTTTCTCTTCCCTCAGTGCCACAGACGTTAAGTCCGTTAGTTTTAGCCGTTTTAAAAGTTCATTAATGTTTAAAATGCCCTTCAGTTTAAAACTTTAAAAAATCATATATCCTTCATTTTAACTTCAAATTGAGTCATTCAAATTTTAAAATTTATGTAAAACCATGATCTACTTTCTGTTCAAATATTTGTAACATTTGGTATATTCAACTTTTGTTCTCCTTTTTTGTGAGCCATGGTAGGTTTGATTAATATTTAAATAAAATTTACATACATAGATTTTTAATTTTTTACTTTCAAATCTGGCTATACATAATTTTACGAATCTGTAGAAATTTTTCTCATGTTTTTATGAATTTTATACTTTTTAAATATTTTTTCCTATTTTGTAACGTATTAAAAAGGCAGGGGCATGATGGTCATTTTGTAACTCCGTTATATTCTTTACCGCTTGAATGGCACTGAGGGAAGAAAAAACTTAAACCGGCGGCATGTAAGGGAAGAGAGAATTTCCAATGGCACATAGTGAATTTAAAACTTTCCTAGTGGCATATAGGGAATTCTCTCATCTTCTAGTGGGTTGTAAATACTGACATTTCATAGCATAATGCAATGTACAAAAGGGGATGTGGTGTTATCTATCACTCTAAGAGCATCCCAGTGGGGAAAGTTTGGTTGACCTAATACTATAGCAAATAAAAAAGAAGACAAATGTAGATGAATAGTGAAAAGGAGGTGTAAATAGTGGCTGGGTCGACCTAACTTAGGTCCTTATTGGTGATGCTCTAAGCTCTCCAAATAGTTGTGTACATCATTCTTTATGAACTTCTTATTGTTCTTGCTTATCTTTTCAATTGCAGTGTGTTGCTTCACACCCTGACACCCGGATCTCTTTCTTAACTGGTACTGACTGCTGCCATTTTTGTGACAAGGTTTAAATATCTCCATAATTTGTATTGCTAGAGACCTTTCCTCCTGTCTATAACATAGCGGCAATATGAAATAAGTAACACTGAAAAATCTTACTAGCGGACAACATTGATCACATATAACTACTTTTATATACAATAAAAGGTCCTCATATTGATGCACTTTTCAATTTATTTGTTGTCGATAACTGTCCATTCCTTTTGCTCAAAAATAACTATCCATTCCTCTGTTGGCTTCTTCCCTTTTCTTTGCAGCTCACATCCCACTGTACCTGTACCCTTTGTTGAATACTTTCAGCAAGACAAGACCTTTTGAGTACTTGAGGCTTACCAGCTTGGGTGTCATTGGTGCTCTTGTGAAGGTAATTTAGAGCCATAAAATTATGAGAATTACAAATGAATCATCAGTACGAGCATATGAAATTTTCTTTGTAGGGGTGTGATGGAGGTGGTGACTCCTAATTTACTTGTGGAATGTCATCCAATTCTTTTTGGATACTCATTCTGATAATGTAGTCACGTTAATCAAACAATACAATTGGGATTTGGGTTCCCAGGAATTCTTACAGGAAACAAATCGATGATTTCTTGGAGCTCCTGTTGTTGCTTTTACCAGACATTAGTTTTGCAAATGACATTTTTTTGTGATACACAGGCTGATGATCCTAAAGTAGTTGCGTATCTGCTAAACACTGAAATAATTCCTCTGTGTTTTCATACTATGGAGATGGGCACTGAACTTTCGAAAACGGTATGTAAGATAAGCTCATAGATACCTTGACCCTTGATCCAAATATAACTATCTTCTAGTTCTGATTCTACGTTGTATAGCTCTTGACAACATGTTGACAGTCTTTTGTACATTTATAATTAATCTAGTCTGAAATTTAGAGCAAACTGAAATCATGTTGCAACCTAATTTTTATCATGGGCATGAATTGCTGAGATTGTGTGTTATAGTTTTGTGTGGGTTGCTTCATTTTGTTTGATCTGATCTTACAAATGGGCATTTTTATGTTATTAACAATTTATAAGTTTCTACCTTGTGGCAGTTATAGATTTATGTTGGTTGCTTCATTGGTTTGATCTGATCTTAGAGGGAGGCTTTTTTATTTTGTAATCATTTTATAAGTTCCTACCTTGTGGTAACTAATAATGATGATCCTCTGCATTAATTGTCAAAACTGGTTCTGGAGCTGTGATGTAGTTATATCTGTCAGAATAGATTTAACTTAACTATCATTTTATCAGATCTCTTTTTTTCTGTGTGATCTGGATATAATGCTTTCTCACTAATCCAGTCAACATATAATTGCAGGTGGCCACCTTTATTGTTCAAAAGATTTTGCTTGATGATATTGGGCTGTGTTACATATGCTCTCATGCTGACCGTTTCTTTGCTCTAGCCTCTTGTTTGGCACAGATGGTTCAGTCACTTGCTGAACAACCTTCTACAAGATTGCTGAAGCATATAATCCGCTGCTACCTCAGACTGACAGAAAATACAAGGTTCATCATGCAATCATATCTATTCATCTATACAAATTACAATTGCAAATTGTAAAGTTGGTTTATACTTTCATGTGTAAATGGGACATGCCTATTTTTTTTACTAAAGCAGGGCATGTACTGCGCTAAACGCTTGCCTTCCCACCGTGTTGAAAGATGGAACATTCAACACCTTCCTTCAGGTGCGTTTCAACCCATCACGAAATCAACTGTTATTGTTGATTTACTAAGCATTTGTATTAAAATTTACACTGCAAGTTTTAATTATCTACGGACTCTCGCTTCTCACAGGATGATCTTGCAACAAGGCGATGGCTCCAGCAATTGCTGCATAACATGGCGATTGCAGGCATGGGTGGAGGCTCTCATGCAAACATGGGAGGAGGTCCTCATGCAGGTCTGGATCACATGATCGGAATATAAAATGAAGCTGGCTGTAGCAATCTGTCGAAGGTCTGAATTAGCGCATGTCTTGTAGGTAGCCAAGGGAAAGTTTTATGGTGTAGTTTGCAGGTGTAGTTTGCGTTCTTAGGAAATAGCCTTTGCCTTTTTGAGGATGAAGAGAGTATATCTGTGCTTTTAGGTACTGATTACATGTAGTGCGGTAAAAATACAAGAAATTGCTCTGGGTAAAGACATGACTGATGACAGGCTTTACAATGCGACATACACAAGCTTATTTTGTGAGGTTTTGGCCGGTGTGATAGCAATGGAAGGATTTAACCAGATTAGCTGGTATAAACTGAAAGTCAAAATGGATGTCCACTCGTCCAGTGCACACGAGAGCATGATCAATACTATCTCAACTTAAAATGATAAATAATGATGATATAATAAAATAGAATAGATAAAACAGTTAATAACTAATGCTAAATAGTGACAAGTTTACTCTAAGTTGAGGTAGTATTGGGCATACCTTAATGCATCTTGAAAGACATTCTTTTCTGTGTGGGAGCGCTTGGACAAGGTGGGGTTGATACTTCGATACATAACATCTTGGTTCAAACTCGTTTTAGAGCCTAGCCTACCTTTGAGGCTGATTTTGTGAGGAATGCAACAAGATAAGTGTAACACTTTGGCTCTAGCACTCTGACAAGGAGGGATTGATAATCTAATACCATTTGTAATATCTTGGCTTAAACTCACTTAAGAGCGTAATCTATGTGACTAATTCCTGCATGCATAGCATTACTTTTGAGTTTTTTTCTCGCTTTGCTCAAAAAGATTAACCTAGGATGATGTTTAGTCTACATAACATTATATTAGTACAATTGTCTATAGACTAGCAAGGTGGTGCTTTTCACTCGCAACCAAACCAAGTGTACTACATGCCTCAACAAGATAAACTACTATAAAAGTAAACGATTATCATAAATGCTAAAACTAGTAAGATATCCCTCTTTCAAATTTTTATTATAACCGTAACATAAAAAAGAACCGATGTATATTACAGCAAGTACACTGTTGCCATACATGCATGCATCTGGGCTAGGTTGCCTCTCCGCAGTCTTGCCTGTGATCTGAGGCAAGGTGACCCTTGATGACACCACAAGGCCATTTTAGTAGCCAAGTGGAGCACTCAAGTCTCAAGGAGGTAAGCAGCCAATGTTTAGCCGACTCCCCTCGTCAAGCAGCCAAGCAGCTGGTCTGCCTCTCTGCGCCTGCCTCCGGCTAACGAAGCTCCACTAATAAAACCAAACATTAATCGGTGATCTATCAGCTGATTAGCACCTAACCACCCCCAGGAGCGAATGGGCTAATCGCGATTAGCATTTAGCAGGTCGTCCCTTCCGTCACCTCAAGAGGTCACCACTCCTTTTTCTTTCCCTTCTATAAACCCCGCCTCGCCCCCCTTCCCTTGCCCAGACCAAGAACTCCTCTCCCCTCCCTTCCTCGCGATCGGCCATGGCGACGGCTGCTGCTTCCCAGGTACGTACCCTCTGCGCTGCGGGCTTCCGTTCCCCCCGCTTCTCGCGCGTCGCGGTGGTGCTGAGTTTTTTTTTTTTTGGTCTCGTGTTTGTGGTTCCCTGCAGGTTGCTGTCTCGGCGCCGGTCGGCTCGGATCGCCGCGCGAGGAGTTCCACGATCCAGGTGCGCGTTTCCACTCTGCGTATGTTGAAAGATTGCTTCTTTTGGTGTATCCCTGTCTCGCGGGAATCGCCTGCGATTTGGTGATCTCTGGACTCTGGAGTAGAGTAGGTTGATTGGTTCGAACAGGGTGCGCTTGTAAAGCGCTGGATAGCACTGCAAGATTTGGAGCCTCGTGTTGTTTGATTGTTTCAACGTAAGGATCAGTTATCAGCCTGTGCTTAATGGATACACATTATAGTGATTCAGGGCTCTTGCTTTAGTCGGCTGGGGATCCTCAGCGTTCTTAAATAGTTAAATGGTGCCGACGTGTGCTGAATTTTGCACCTGTTGTTATTCTTCAGGGTAGCAACAATCTTAGCTTCAGCAAGAAATCATGGATTGGTGACACATTGGCGTGGGAGAGCAAGACTGTGCGACCGAGACATGTGAGCAAGGTGCTTTGCATGTCTATTCAGCAAGCAAGCAAAAGTAAAGTTGCTGTTGCGCCTCTTGATTTGGAGAGCGCTAGGGAGCCACCTCTCAACACATACAAACCAAAGGAGCCTTACACGGCCACAATTGTCTCGGTTGAGAGAATTGTAGGCCCTAAAGCACCAGGAGAGACATGCCATATTGTCATTGATCATGGTGGCAATGTACCTTACTGGGAGGGACAGAGTTTTGGCGTGATTCCTCCAGTAAGTATTTCCAGCTCCCAATCACTTTGGATTTTTGTCTTTATCTTATACATTTATTGGTTGAACAATTAATTCATTTGTATTAAATGTGGGGTAAACAGATAGAGACAGCCAATACTTGTTTATATTTGTAAATTTAGTTTTAAGTATGATGTTCATTGTATTTTAAGAAAAATTTCTGTTGATAGAGGTATGAAAAGTGCATATTAGGTAGGGAACAAAATATTTAGGATAATTAGAATACTTAATGTTTACTAACTTCATTTGTTGTCCTCCATGTCTTTACTCTCTATCTTCATTGCTCTCAGAAGTCTAAACCCTCTGTGCATTTTT
Source organism: Raddia distichophylla (assembly GCA_005191435.1). NCBI lineage: Eukaryota > Viridiplantae > Streptophyta > Magnoliopsida > Poales > Poaceae > Raddia > Raddia distichophylla. Next base: position 126,113 of record SPJY01013139.1, read on the forward strand.
GTTTGTCAGGGAGAAAACCCAAAGAAGCCTGGAGCTCCACATAATGTTCGGCTTTATTCAATTGCATCTACTAGGTATGGAGATTCGTTCGATGGAAGGACCGGTAGTTTGTGTGTTCGCCGAGCAGTTTATTATGATCCTGAAACTGGCAAGGAGGACCCTTCAAAGGATGGTGTTTGCAGTAACTTCTTATGCAACTCAAAACCTGGAGACAAGATTCAGATGACAGGTAAAATGATTTCCCTTAGATGGTTGTAAAGGTTTTCCTGCGTGTTAAGTGTGTTATATGAGAGCCCCTAATTCTAGAAGTAGTTTTAGTTGTTTTGATTATATGTCCCTGTAATTCACCCATGGTAGATCATCTACTCTGAATCCTTGAATAACAAGGGTATTAGACTAATGGCACATATAAATGTAGGTTGCAGTGCAGGAATTAACCCTGCTTCAAATGCTTCAAGATTTAGTAGGTATGCAACCTACATTCTGATAAGCGCCCACATAAACTTTAATCACAAAGAAAAAAGATCGTAAACATTAACCACCACAACAAGCAACAGTTGAACAATAGATTCTAGGTAACTAAGAAGCAAGAGCATCTCTTCTCTAATATGGCTATTCCCTGCATTAACATGGTTGTCTTTCCTTTTCTGTTTATTGGGTCCTTTCTAAATAAAGTTTGCAGCCCCATCATTTGTTATACTTCCACCTTCAATTCCCCAGTGCATATAACAACTATTTTTTTTTATAAAAAGAAATTTCTTTACTTCCTTAATAGTTCTCAGATATGAATATCCATCTTTCATGCAGAACTGTAACTTTCATTCTTAGTTCACAGCACATGATGGATGTAGAAATCTGAAGCATCTCACTGTGATTTCTTTCTGATCGTCAGGTCCCTCCGGCAAAATAATGCTCCTACCTGAGGATGATCGAAAGGCAACCCATATCATGATTGCCACTGGCACTGGTATTGCCCCCTTCCGTGGGTACCTACGCCGTATGTTCATGGAAGATGTCCCGAACTACAGATTTGGTGGCCTGGCTTGGCTCTTCCTTGGTGTGGCTAACTCTGACAGTCTTCTCTACGACGAAGAGTTCACAAGCTACCTCAAGGAATATCCTGACAATTTCAGGTTGCTAGACCTTATCCGCATTTACATATTGTTTCAGTTATTATCACTATACATGTCCACAATAATGCTTCGTTGTTGACTAGATGCACCTGTCAACTTACATCAACGTAGAACATTATTCATATTTGAGTGTGCCACTTAGATGAACTAGCTGTGTTCAGCGCATTGGTAGAATACTATTGAGCCATGTTGAATTTGTAGGTACGATAAAGCCCTAAGCAGGGAGCAAAAGAACAGGAGCGGTGGCAAGATGTATGTTCAGGATAAAATCGAGGAGTACAGTGATGAAATCTTCAAGCTTTTGGATGGTGGCGCACACATCTACTTCTGCGGTTTGAAGGGGATGATGCCAGGGATTCAGAACACGCTCAAGAAAGTGGCAGAACAGAGAGGGGAGAGCTGGGACCAGAAGCTATCACAGCTTAAGAAGAACAAGCAATGGCATGTCGAGGTTTACTAGGATGATTGGAATGTTATTGCTATTTATGATTGCTGTGCCGTGATACCTGATGCCAAGAGGAAGTAGGTGCACGATCGAATGATTCTTGTGCCGGTGTAAAATTATCAATTTTTTTTGGAGGATCATAAAATCACCCATGTTATTCATAAGCTTGCGCATTGCATGATGCGTGGAATGAAGCATGTAACTTTGCTCGATACCATCTGACGAGGTATTTTGCCTAAAAGCTGAATTGAAGCGCATGCCTTTTTTCAATAAGAGTACATGTTGCCTACGGAAGTTGAATCGAAGTTTCTTTTAGCCCCCCTAAACGTTAAAGTTAAGTTCGCTTTGTGTGCATCGCCGCCTTCGATCCATTAGGTTTAGGGTCAATCGTTAAGTACCAAAGTGGCTGTTAGATGATCATTAACCGCTGAAGGTGAATATTACCTTCCGAGGTGAGTGAGACTTCGGTAGAACATTCAGAATCATAGTGTTATTTACTGTTTTAATATTCAGAATAATAGTGTAATTTACTGTTTTAATAATGAAAGAAATTTGCTGTCTCGAACTGCACCAACTAAGGATGCAAAACGCCAATGTCACGGCACGATGTCCTGACCAGTTTCGCTAGTTATTTTTCATGAAAGTTCGGCCCTCTTTAATTTACGGTTGAGTTTGATTTTGTTTGTTTGGATTAAAATTTGTTAATTTTGTACAGGCTACGTGGTGTAACATTTTGTAATAATTTTTTAAAGGCTTCGTAGGATTTTACTCAAAAAACATAAGAATAATTTTTTAATAATTCAAAACCCAAGCGAACCGCAAACCAGAGAGAGCCTCCGCACATATCCAGGTCGGATGCGAATGGGATATTTTAAAATGTGTTTTCTCGAGTGGCCACGGCAAGATTTCATTTTAAAAAAAATGCAGCGTTCAATTCCCTATTCCCTAGAAGACCTGGCGGATTGCGGATCGATATGCTTCCGACCTGACATATCTCTGTGACCAAACTTTGCTCCCCATGTTACTCCCTTCGTTTCAAATTGTAACTCACTGTTGATATTTGGAAACGCATTTTGACCATTCGTCTTATTAAAAAAATTAGTGTAAACATGCAAAAAAATAAGCCATACTTAAAGTATATTTAATGATAAAACAAATCACAATAAAATAAATAATATTTACATATATTTTTTAATAAGATGAATAGTCAAATAGAATATCCAAAAATCAACAGTGAACTATAATTTAGAACGGAGGGAGTATTTTTTTTAAAAAAAGTGGCTCCGATCGTTTGCATGCTTTGTGGGTCTGCGGTGTGCCTGCTTGCACCTAGTCACAATTCAGTTGGCCACATTACCAACGTTCAGAAGAACAAAAATCTATATTGATTCTACATTATGTTCCCTTTTATGCTATGCACATGTTTTGTCTCATCTTATTAGTCACTTAGATGAGTTGTACTCCCTCCGTTCTTTTTATCTGTCGCCGTTGACTTTTGTGCATATCCTTTGACCATTCGTTCTATTCAATAATTTAGTACAAATATGTAAAAATATAAATCATGCTTAAAGTACCATCAATGATAAAACAAAGCATAACAAAATAAATGATACTTAAATAGTTTTTTAAATCATGCCTAAAAATCAACAACAGCGATAAATAGAAAAATAAAAGACATTTATTTTTTTCCTTCACCCGTGACCTAACTCCACCGCCAGACGCATAGCCATCTCCACCCACGTCCGAAAAAAAGAAGAAGAAGATTTCAACACGGCCTGATGTGACGAGAAGAGCCCTGATCTATTTGCCCACATGATTCATGAATCATTCCTGCGCCTCTCCTGATCCGACAGGCGGGGCCCAGCCTCCTGCGCGGCGGGCCCTCGCCGACGTCTGCATGACTGCATGGCGATGACCTGGCTGCTACCTGCTAGTGCTCGCCCCTCCTCCTCCGGTCCTCCCCCCTAGGCCCTAACTAGTAACTACTCTCCGCTATTAATTACTTTTCGCCGTCGCTGTCCCGCGCTTCACTCCCTTCCCTCTCCGTCGCTCTCGCCTCCCCCTCCCCCTCTCCCTCGGTCCTCTTCGTCCTCCACTCATCTTGTACTAATCGTGCCACCTGCACGAGCGATTCGTTAGTGCTAGTTGCCACCTGCACGGCCGCACCTGTGGCGGCACCGGGCTGCTCTTGAGGAGGAGTCAAGGAGCTGGAGCGGCGGCGGCTACCAGCCATCGGCCATGGAAGCGATCCACCCCGTAAGCTCTCCGATTTCGCGACCCCATCTCTCCTCGCTCCGCTGCATCATGTGCTCGTCCTGTCCTGTGCGATTTGTTTCTTCTTCAGTTCTTCTTGGTCTGATCAATTCGAGCTTGGTTCTCTCCATCCGGTGCGGTTTACACTGCTGCATCGCGATGCGATACCCTGAGTTGATCCAGCTATCTCGAATTTTAAGTTCTTTTTTGTTTACAAAGTACTCAGGTAGCCTGGTACGACCTCAAGTAGAACTGAACTCATGCAGCCAACGGCACAATTGGAACCAGATGATTCCTTCTGTTTACTGGTTCCATTTCCAGAGAGCTTCCGCTGTTTGCACATGGTTTCAATTTCATTCCAATCAAGTTTGAAAATTTCCCCGATCCCGTGCTGAATTATTTGTTTTTAAGATCAGTGTCGAGTTGCCACACCAGATGAGATGTTCAAAGCTGAAGCTGAAAACTGGTGCCTGCAGGTGTTGAGTGAAAGGATGAACCCACTTCTCCACAGATCATCAACCTCTCCAGCCGGTGGTGTTGGGCAACCTCATGCTCATGCTGACAACGGTGCCGGCTTGTACAATCACCATGGATCTTTCCCTGACACCGGCAGGCTTAGCAGTGGGTCGATGACATCTGAAGATTATTCACCGGCACTGACGCCGAGGCTGCTGTCCTTCATGTCCAACTCCAGCCCGGAGAGCTTCTATGAAGGGTCCGGGAGGGTGCTGTCACGAACAAGTCGGCACATTTGTGCCGCGAATGCACAGATCAGCTACGCCGAGTACTTGGATCTGATGAAACAAGAATTCGACACACACATTGATAAGCTCAAGGGGGATGTAACAGGTTTGGAGAGCTACGCTCTACCGGATAATGGCTATATAATCGGCACACACCTGGGGATGTCTCTTGATGTGATGCTGATTGAGATAGATGAAAGGTTCAATGCATTGAAGCTGCTTCTGGCCGTGGTGTTTAGGCAAGCTAGGGAGATGCTTGGCCTGGTTGACTCGTCAGTCACTGATCTCCAGTGGGAGCATGAGTTGCAATTGGAGGTCATGAACATTACAATCGGAGAATGCATTAGCGGCCTGCAAGAGGAGCTGGAGAGGAGACTGTACGAGCAAATTTCCATCACAAACACCATGAGTAAGAATTGGCAGGACGCCATAGCTCAATTTGCCGGAATGCGTGTAGACCTTGGTGCTCTTTCTAAGCTATTGTTACCTTCAGTGCCAGAGTCACATATTTCTCACGGAAAGCATGAAAGTTCAGGCAACTGGAGTAACAGATGGAAACACAATCTCTTTGGAAAGAAAAACAAGGACGATCATTCTCCATCTCACGGTGAGGAAAGAAAGAGTTTCAGGAAGCAAAAGTCCATAGTTATCTCAGAAAAATCTGACTTCCGTCATCTGAACGGTATGACCAAGGAAGAAACAATAAGCTATTTCAAGTCCGAGATGAGCAAATTGAAGAGGATGCATGAATTGGCCTTGCAAGAAAAGACAGAAGAGCTCTTCAAATTCAAACGGGAGAAGGGGTCACTTGTTCTAAAAAATGACGTGGAATTTGAACCTTTGAGAAAGAAAATTCCAGAGATCATTACGAGAATTGATCATATCATTTCGAAGAATTTAAAGGTACCCTCCCTTTGCATGTCTCGGGATGAACTAAATGAAAGGTGCAGGCTAGCAAACAAAATCGATTCTTTATATTATGAAAATCAGCATCTTAGAGGTTTGCTTACAGATAATATAAAGGATGTTAAGGAACTATCATCTCAGTTATCTGAAGCCAGTAGAGAAATGTCTCTTCAACTATCGTCGGAAGAAGAGCTCTTGAGAAAAATTGAGAAAATTAAAGAAGAGTACGATGACCTCCGAATTGAAGGTGATGTTAGAGATGGAATATACTACACTGTTACCAGAAAATTACTTGATGAGTCTATGAATAATTTGCATGATGCTGCACTAAATTTTGACGCAAAAGTGTCTTCACTTGAATCTGTAATTTCTGAAAATAAGAAGGCATTATGTTTATCGGATGAAGAAAATCGGAAACTAAGTGAAAAGTTAGCAGAGCTACAGAGGGAGTGTTTGATCCAAGGTTGCCAGGAAGATCCAGAAATCATCAAACAAGAGAGTACAGAAATGATTCTGCGTGATATTGAGGTAGAACCTCACACATCATCAAGAGGATTACATGAGACTCCCAAGCAATATCTGCAGTATGATGAACTTATCAAACTCAACTCAAGTATGGAAATTGCCTCAGCTGCCTTGAAGGAAGTTGAAAATAAAAATATGGATTGTAATGGCATTCTCACTAAGAATGATCAAGAGAAGCAACTAGAGTGCGTTTTGGTATCTATTATGAAATTGTCAAAGGAATTTGTAGATATTGAGAAAAAAATTTCAATGGAAAGAACTGAAAACAGGTTAATCCATCTTCCTTTTACAATTAAAAATACATTGCTGAACATATCGAACAATTTTTTTTTTCGTTTTCACAAATATATGTTTCATATTTTTATGTAAGAATTTGAATTGATTTAAAAGTTTGTATGTTATTGCTTGTAAAGACAGCAATCTGACTATTATGAAATTCTGATGAGTCATGAAGAATTGAAGACTGCAGCTTCAGGCATAATTTATTTTTGGTCATACACACAATTGTAACTTTGTGCGATTATTATTTATTCCAGGTCAGAGGATTCGAGTGATCACTGCAATCACATGGTCAGACAAGCTGTTGTACTAACAAAAATAGGCCTCTGGTATAAACAAATGCTTCAAACGAGGCGTTCTGAGCTCCAAAAGGCTGAAGCTAAGGTATTCCTCTGTTGATTTTATCTAACAATATATCTTTTATTCATCCTATAGAATTTCTTATCAGCGTAGCGATACATGAGTACATCCATACTGCCCTCAGGCGCATTAAATCACTTGCGCCCAATCCTCATCCAGCACCTCCTAGTCTCAGTGTTGGTCCTTCCCAATTTACATTTTTTCTCTTCAGACCGATGAAAGGTTCATCTATATTAAAACTTCTATTTGACGGCAATAACATGTGAAGTATTTCTTGTATGATTCAGGTTGTCATTTTGGGTGACAAGGTTAATGAACATTTAAACCTTCTCCAAAAGATATACGTAACCCTTGATCGCTACTCACCTACATTGCAGCAACATCCTGGGGTAAGTACTAAGTGTCACATGTTAATATAATAAATGCTGATCACCTTGTCGTTCTCTTTATTTTTCCCTAATCCTGTTGTCTCACACAAGTTGTTGTTTGGGTGCTCAACCCTTGATATGATGAAATTTTGTCACTCCTCGGAGTTGTCTGTGTTACAGTTGGGAAGAGCACGCATACTTGTATCCCTGCAACTTGCAATGATTTGTTTAATAGTGGGAGCAGCTGAATTTTTAATACGGGTGCTTCGTGTGCAGTTGCTGGATACTTTCTTGAAGACATGCAAGCTTGTTGCAGGTTTGAAAAATAGACAGAATGATGATACAACATAAACAAGGGCAACTAGGTGAGACAACCCTCTTACTACAAAGAAGTTTTCCCTCTTACTACAAAGAAGTTTTTAGTCGCAGATATGACAAAAATGCGACTAATGCAGCTTTTGCAAACAGTACATTTGTTTCAAAGTATTGTTACAAAACTAACTCGTTATTGTTCAAATCTCACCCCAATCTCAAGTTCCTGAGTATTTCCATAACGTATTCCATCTCATTTCATGCCACTATTCCATATGGAACATTACGATATATTCCCCGGTGTTGACTACTGAACAAAATATCATTTTACAAATAATGCAGGCTTGACATTTAATCAAGATTTATTTAGGAGTTAGGATCCAGGAGGGAGATTTTGATACCTGTCACTATTTAAAATTCACGTTATAATGGGTGAGGGTGGCAAAAACCAGAACACAAACATACCAAAACTTCCCAGCGACGGGAGTATATTTCCCGAACGAACTTTGACATATGAGTGCATGTTTATATATTTCAATGCAATTAATCACCTCTCTCTGATCTACAGCCGGATATGTAGAGGCAGTTTGATGCGGACATGCAAGCTACTGTTGTGCAGCTAGGTATGTAGTTTGCGGTTTTGTGGCGCAGATGGTGGTCAGAAGCGCATCACGTACATAATAATTATCAGTCACTGACCTGCAGATGTACATATTACATTGTCATTGTGCCCACATCCTCGTTGTATGTCATATGTGTGAGCTGCTCTTTCTATTATCTTATGTCAGAAAACTAGATTGCAAGGTCCAAGGGATACTAGTTAGGAAATTTCGGAAGGAGAGCCATTCTGTCAAAAATGGTATCCTATATTCTTGTGCCATCAGTAGTACAAAAAAATGGCCTTTTGTCCATCTGACTTCGCAGCTAGGCTCCAGAACAGCTGAAGAAATACAAGACCGAGCTTTATACTGAAGTGTAAATTATACAAGTCCTGCTTGACGAGGTGTGCCTATATGGCCACATACCACAAATATGTGCAATGGTTCTACTATGTAATGGGCATTGTGAAATGCACGTTTGTAATTTGATATTCGCAATTTTGGTCGTACTGGGAAATGTGTCCATGGAAGAAGGTAAGGTATCACATTCACAACGTTCGTTCCCAAACCACATGACACGGTTGGTATATAGGGTTGGTGCAGATCGTTAATAACAAAACTCTATGTTTGCACCAGTGCCAATCTAACATAATACATGGTAAAACTAAGATTATATTTTTAAATTATGTATTTGATGGAGTACACAAAATATGAAACCCCACATTGGGTTGACCGTGCTTTGGTCAGTTAACACAACAACATACTCCATGACTGATTTGACTGACCACAAGGTTGGCGCAGCTTGCACTGTCACTCGTCATGAGATGGGCAATTACCGCAATACACTTCTGGATTTTGTGCTGGTGACAGACTCAATGATCCGGTACATCCATCGGTCAAGCATTCCTGTTTTTGTAAGGCAGACAAGTTGGTATCAGTTTGGTGAGATGTAATGAACTTGTAAAAAACAATGAATTATTTATTCTTTTAAACCATATCATTCTGCAGGCAACTGAGATCATATGGGAATTTTGTTACTGAAGCCAACCCATAATATCAAGTTGTCAACACACAATCTTGTAGGCTGAGGCAAACCTGTCATTGCAAATGTGCCACCAAGGACTGCACATAGGCGAGTTATGAAATGTAGGAAGTTCCGTCTTTCTTCTTTGATGGTGACTATAATTGGTGAGAGATCATACAAGAAGTAAACAGCTGCAAAAGGAAAATAGATTAGTTACCAAAAGAGAGAAACATACCATAGTTTAAGAGGAGGGAGAGGAGTTACCTGGCCATGACCTATCAGTTGGGCGAATTGGAACAAAATACTCTGTGACAGAAAACTGATTTGTTGGCAATACTTGCTTTGAGAGGTATCTGTATTCGGTCGGAACAATCTGCAGATCAATATGAATAACAGATAAGAAAACATCCTGAAAACTAGCAACTAATTGCAGAAGAAAATAAAGTGCTAAATCTCAATCTGGTCTGCAGGTGATCTGATGTGCAAATCAAATCCACTCAATTAACTTGCATAGCCTCACAGTTAAAGGGGAAAAAAGGGAACTTCTCTTTTTGGTTTTGGCTCATATTTTGTACTTTAACGTTAGTACAATTTTATTTTATGATTACATTCTCTTCAGTAGGGGCCGCCTTTGCTGTTTTAGATGTTGCTACTTGCAAGCAGCTGTCTGGGCATGCTTGCTTAGAAAGTTGGAGAACTACATAAAATGGCTACTCACCTTGATATAATATTTAAAAGTCCCACTCGTATCATGGAGTATCCTTGTAGTATCGTCCAATGGATTATCAATTCCAGGATATTTGGGACCAAACGACAGATCATGAATAACATGGCTGACGTTAACATGGCTCGACCCTTCAAAAATCTGCACACAACCGATTAATAGTGATAATCTATGGGAGATGAGTGATTGAAAACTGTACGACGAAGCACATACAGATGGCACAAGGAGTGCCCCTCTCTGCAATAACTACGAGAAGAAAACAAGTCACATTGTCTACATTCGAAGACCACAACTGACAAAACAACCATTTATTTCATATGAAACTAATTACATTAAACAAGCTAATAGACCTTATAAGACAAATCAACGCTAATCCTATATATTTATACAATTAGTCTCCAATAGCTTTAGTTGTTCCAATTATTTTTATTTTGCATACATTAGGCACATCATCTCAAAATAATTTGGCTGCCAGATTCGCCCTCTTTCACTTGATCTTGTTTGCAAACCCCATTCTTTGTAGACAACCCAGTACAATTTATCTAATATTTGGTTCAATCCAACCCATATGTCAAATGTTCCTTCAGCCAGCCCACTACCAATTTTCCAATGATGCAACGCATTCAGTTCACCCCATATTTACAGAATCAAAATAATAACGTCCCACCCCCCTTGCCCCAACGCCCCCCAAAAGGAAAAAACATCATTGTAACCCTTCCAGCATCTCCAAACTTATCTATTTTAAGTATGTCCTATACATATATTTGTCAGACAGACTACTGCTACTTAACAGATTGTTGATAAGCTGAAGCCATTAGCACCAATTACAGTCACTACTGAATATTTCTCCAAGTCTTAAAATACTTGTTCTTACTAAATTCCATATCCTATAATATTTTTCATTATGTCTCTGTCTTAGAAGTTACAACTTCATTCAAAACAAATTCCCACAACAACATGTAGGGTCGCATCTAGGCGCTGTTTGGAACAGTCACGGCTGGCAGTTGCAATGATAGGTTTTTGAGTACCCAGAACATTTGATTAAATTAGATATCGAGAGCTTTGATAAGCAGCTTTGAGATCATCGAGAATTCAAGAAGCTGGAGCGTTTGGTTTAGAGAAGTGACTTTTCACTGTGCAAGAGCCAGAAGTGGCTGCAATAAGTTGCATAAAACAGGGCCCTACTTTAAAAGATGGATGTGTGCAAACAGCAGCATACAGTCATGCACCAATAAAAACATAGAATTTGTTTATTAAAGGCTTTTCATAGTGTGCTCTGATCTCAAATAAGTGGTAAGGCTAGTAAAATACTGTGCAGATATAAGGACATGCCAATGAAATAGCAGCCTTGTGTCCTGGAAATCTTGTAGTTAGAATAAAATGCACTTCACAACAGAAAATACAGATACAGAAGAATGACAGTAAAGTTTTGCAGTTTGAGATGAATAACCTTATCAGCAACAAAAATGTTTAACCCATGGACTGATATATGGAAGTTGCCAGCAACCCTCTGCACATCTAAAACTCCATAAACCTGTAAAATTAGAAGGTATGATTTTTATTAACACAATATCCCTGATGATCACAGCCTTAAATATCACTTCGAAAAATAAATTGGCACCAGGAAATGAATTACTTACACGGCATCCTTCACCATTTTCCAATGCTTGTTTGACACTCTTAACCATTTTATCTGCATCTTCATTGAAGGTGTGCTCATGCTTCTGTTCATCATGATGCTCATGGTCATGGCCATGATCTGTTTTAAACTTTTAACGCATGAGAATATTACACAAGGAAAAACTAAGCTCTGAACACATTCTTAAAGCAAGCCATGTTTCCAGAAGAAAAAACATAGCACATCCAGAAAACAATCAAAAAGTGAAGTAATTTTCAAAAATCAAATCTAAAAAATTAAGTATGGATATTTTATCATGAAAACTGATTGAACGATTAAGTGGAACAATCATCCACAGCAATTAGAAAAGTAATTCGCTTTACTTTTCACATTTACCTATCACCTGAAAATATCCCAGGCGCCTAATTTTACCTTTGCTAGCCTGCCATTTAAGACAGCTTTAAAGAAGGATGTAGGCTTAATAGCTTACTTCTGCAATTATTTCTCTACTCATCGCTACATCTTTCCAATACCGGCTCATGTCTACAAGATAGCAACTACAAGATGTGGAATTGTGGAAGCTGAGCAACCTCGCGAGAGAAAAGAGACAACTGCTACTTACTAAGAAATACTATTTGCATGTTTGAATTTATTCCCCAGAGTACAGGTTTTATGAAACATTCTAACTAATCAAATTGACCATCAAACACAACATTCTAACTACTACATGTTGGTACATCACATGGAACATTATAACTGCAAAAAAATGTTAATCCATTCATTTAGTTAATGTTGCTGTCTCAAGGTTTTTACATGACAATCAAGAGTGAGAACACATTCTTCACTTGCAATATATATTACTTAAAATTTCTGTTCCAATGATAAATATAACAGCAAGAAACCGTTAAGTATCAAGCTGCACTTTACTACAGTGAGCAAAGCAAGAAAAGGATATGCACACTGGATTGCACAAAGATGTTTTCATATGATACATTTCAGTTCTATATTTGGCTTCTTTTAAGGAGGAACAGAGTATACCATGATTGTGAGCCCCATGTTCCTTTTCAACTAGATCGGACAAGTACTCAGTACCAATGATATGACCATACTTGTCCAAACGAAGCTGCATCCAACAGAAAAAGGAAGGTGTAAAATATTAGATATGAGAGCCAGATACTGAATAGTGAAAAACATCATTTCAACAAACTATAGTACAGCTTTGCTAAAAAAATACAAAGTTTTTTCTGGAAATATGAATAATATTGTTTACATTACAGGGAAACATGAACCACAGCTAAAAGTATATGTGCTCTGCAACTTACACTAGTCCAAGAAATTAACTGACAAACATAATCTAGACATAGGTATATAGGCCTGCTTCAAGGCTGGTAAGAACATTCATCTCAGCATCATACACCATAAAGGATTCCCCAAACCCCTAGGGTCTTGGGTTAGAAAAAATAATATGTAACTATCCATAATTAGTTCAGCTACCGTATTAAAACATACACTCATAGTAATAAAATTTTCACTTTAGATGGTACCTTCCAAATATTTGTATGCAAGTCAACTTCATGTTTGCCAGACATGTCGATTGCATCCACACTCAGCACTAAACAACAGCGCAAGACAGTGAGTGAAATATCAAACAACAAAGCTCCATATGCAAATGAATGTCGAAATGGAACCTTATATCAAACTGAACCATGGGTACATTTAATCAATGACTGACCTTCACATGGTAAAGAGGGAAATGACATATTTATATGAATTGGCAGAGTTTCTCCTCGTTTCAAATCTACCGACATCTGCAGACAACATCAATTAGCTAAGAGCATGTGATTTGAAACCAAAAAGTAACTTGAGTTAATGACCTTGCTAGTGGCAAGGATCAAAACAAAGGAAACAGAAAACACCAGATCCAAACAGATTTGCACTTTGCCATGATATTATAAACAATAGCGGAGACTTCCATCTATCAGAAAACACAGGAATCTTTATCGATGGAATTAAATACCTATTCTTATTTCAATTCCATTGACATTTGTCATCATGCAAATTCTTTAGTAGGATTGGCTTAGTATGCTATAGTAGATGAATTGAAACAGGTGAAATGCCTATTGCCTACAGACGTATTCTTCAAACTAAAAAACATAAAGAAAAAAAAAACATCCCTAAGTGGATCTACAGACGTATTCCTTAAACTAAAAAACATAAAGAAAAATAAAAGCCCTAAGTGGATATTGCAGTAAGGTTGCACATGCTAGTCATGAAAGAGAAGTAAGAAGCAATCATACCTGATGGACTTTGTAGGTGGTCAGATAAAACTTAAGCTCATGCGCAAACAGTGTAACCATTATAATTAGCCCAAAAATTGTCACTGTCAACACATCAATGATGGCACAGATTCAACATACATATCCAAATCAAGCAACCAACAGACAAACATGAAGCAATATGATCTCCATACCGACAGCGCCAGAGTAAGTCTTCTTCAGAAGGTGCTCTTCTGCATGCGGAAACGCATTGAAGTTCTTCAAAGATGGTATCCTCATTTTCAGCTGGCAACAAAACATATCAGCCTCGTCAGAGTACTACAACACATCGGCTTGATGCTGTACAGAATCATGACAACATATCTAGCATTGGATCCGAATTCTCTATGAACAAACCATCCAGAAATAACAGTTCATGAAATATCACCCCCTCATGAACAACAGAGCAGGATAGACCCTCCTCAGTCCTCACATCATGCAACATCCCCACAGGTCTCGAGCCTTCTGCTCTACTCATAGCAGCATATATCATACGCAGCTCTTATCCTTCTAGAATCTAGAGTGATCCAATCTCCAAAATCCAACCACAACACAGGACAAAGCAGCAAATCCTTAAACTCTCCGCTCCCGTGGAAACTAACAAAAACAATCCTACCGGTGCAGGAACAATGAACAAGCCACCCCCACATCTCTCGGCTGCGATCGACGCGCCTACTCTCGGAATTCGAGGCCGGAGGACCAGATCGAACGCAAAAAGGAACCGAACCGGACGGGACGGGGCTCGAGAACCGCTCACCGGAGACGCGTGCCACCCTCGGCGGCGCCGGCTTGACCCTGGATCTCGCGGCGATCTCGTCGCCTTAGGACACCACGCCGAGGCCGGAGGCGGAGGAACGACCGAACGAGCTGCAGCAGTCGCGGTCGGAGGGGAAACCGGAAACCCAACTACCCAAACCCAACTCAAGCCGGCATGCACGTGCTGGGCTAAGGGCCCATTAGGCCTGTGCTGTATTACCCGGATTGTTATGGCCCATGGTTTGAAAAGCCCAGTAATCCCCAGTTGAAGGGGAGTGAGAAGGGGCCAGGGGGTGAGAGTGAGAGCGACCCGTAGGCACGAAAGGCGGCGACCTCCTCCTCTTCCATCGGCGCCGCCGCTGGCCGGAGAAGCCCTGCCCCGCCGCCGTCTCGTTTTGGTTCGTGGTTCCTCCCTTTTCTCATGTTCTATAGCCGTAGGCGCTCCCCCTCCCATTCTTCTGACTCCCCGACGCTTCAGAATTGAACCGGGCTGTTGTTGATGGGCAGCTTGCGCGCTCCGCCGCCGCCGTCGGCTCTCGTCGGCTGCGCGAGGGTTGAGTGCGGCACCCGGCCCTGTCTCTCCCCTCCGAGAGTATTCCTCAAGTCCAGAGGTGCGGGTTCCTGTTGAGCCTTTAACTAGGAACTTCCCGAGGTTCACTTGGTAATTTTCTTGGAAATACATTCTGCTTCTTGGTGGTTTCAGGGCTGAGTTCGACTTGCGCGATGAAGTCGTACAGGTTGTCCGAGCTCAGTGACTCCGAGGTTAGTGGCCTCAAGGCGCGTCCACGCGTTGACTTCTCCTCCATTTTCAGCACGGTAAGATAGGACGGAGCTTAGTGATGATCATGGCACTCCGACATTGTGTCATAGTCTAAGAACCATGGGATTTTGTCCCGTGTGGTCAGGTGAATCCGATTGTTGAAGATGTACGTGTGAGAGGCAACGCTGCGGTTAAAGAGTAAGCGTTGATGCATTGTTTCTGTCCTATTAATTGCCTAATGCAGAATTTTATTTTATTTTCTGGATTGATCTGTGCAGTTATACAGAAAAGTTTGACAAGGTTGCACTCAGTGATGTGGTTGTGCATGTCGGTGATCTTCCAGATGTGCAGGTATTTACCTTGTGAGTTGTGACATTCCTGCAGAGTCTTTTGCAGCTTGCTTTAGGTTGCTAGGTAAATCATGCCTTTTTTGCCTCTCTTTTTTGTGTCATGGTGATGCTACCTTAGTGCTTGATAATAGATATTTTTTTCATCCGACTCAATTCATGCTTTTGATAACAACTGCGACTCTAGCTACTTGCATCCAGAGTCTTCAATTTCTTAAATACAGCTGAAGGCACTAATTTGAATATTTGGCATGCCTGGTGTGTCTGTATGATTTCAGTGTTTTCTAAATGAATTTATCTTCCTTACCTGGAAAAATGTTATAGCTTGATCCAGCTGTGAAGGAGGCCTTTGATGTGGCTTATGACAATATTTATGCCTTTCATGTTTCTCAAAAGTTGCCTGAGAAGACTGTCGAGAATATGAAAGTGAGGTTCGCTAGGTGCTTCTATTCATTTCTCTCTCCTTTTATGTTCACATGCTTACTGACTAATGCACTCTTCATTGAACATCTGAAGGGTGTAAGGTGTAAAAGAATAACAAGGTGCATTGGTTCTGTGGGGCTTTATGTTCCAGGTGGAACTGCAGTATTGCCTTCAACCGCATTGATGCTTGCTGTGGTATGAATTATGATCATGTTTACTCAAATCCTTTCAAGTGAACTTACCATAAAAAATCCATTGTTTTCTTCTTGTGACATAGTTTCTCCCTCTACCAGCCTGCTCAGATTGCTGGATGCAAAACCGTTGTTCTTGCCACACCCCCTAGCCGTGATGGTAGTATATGTAAGGTACACTTCATTTGATGCAGAATTGCTTCTGTTTCTTGGAACAGCTGTTTTCTCTTAAGTTTCAAATGATTGAGAATTAGGTACTATGCTTGTTCCAGGAGGTTCTTTACTGCGCTAAGAAAGCTGGTGTCACACATATATTGAAAGCCGGAGGAGCTCAGGTACAACCCCGTTAAAGGATATCTGATTCCATTTTTTGTTCCAGTATATAGTTTAGTAGCTTAGTGCTCTTAATATTGTTTACTTTCAGGCAATCTCAGCCATGGCATGGGGAACAGAATCATGCCCAAAGGTACTTTTGCAATGATATATTATGAGTGAATCTTCCCCAATGATCTATTAAAATATGGACATGCTATTGAATCACTTATTATCCAATTCTAGCTTATTTCCAATGGCATTTAGTTAGAAGGCCACATGAACTTTATAGTTGTACACTTGTATAGTGTTGTTTCTTTTTAGTCAGTTAACAGTGGTGTCATATTTGCATTATCGCTATCCTTGCAGGTTGAAAAAATATTTGGACCAGGTAACCAGTATGTCACGGCTGCAAAAATGATTCTTCAGGTTTAGTCTGTTCTGCCCTTTGTGTAAAACTGGAAACCACTGTTTCTATCTGCCATTCTGATGGATTTTCTTTCATTTCATGTTTTTCATTCTTATTTGACCGCAGAACAGTGAAGCCATGGTCTCTATAGACATGCCCGCTGGCCCTTCAGAAGTCTTGGTCATTGCAGATAAATATGCAAACCCAGTTCATGTTGCTGCAGATCTGCTATCTCAGGTATATTTGGTTCCTCGTACTCTGTTCCATATTGCTGAAAGATTTACACATCATGGACCTTTGTTTACTCTATGAATTCCCAGATTTGAGAATCTTCAAAAGAGATTGCATAACACTTCAAAGCATCATTAAATGCCATATTATGTTTATAATGTATGTTAGATCACTGCTGGTCATTTAAATTTTTTAGGCAGAACATGGCCCAGATAGCCAGGTTGTTCTAGTAATTGCAGGAGATGGTGTTGATTTGAGTGCGATTGAAGCAGAAGTTAGCAAGCAGTGTGATGCTCTTCCTAGAGGAGAATTTGCTTTAAAAGCACTTGGTCACAGTTTCACTGTATTTGCCAAAGATGTGGTTGAGGTAATTCTTCTTTCCTGTCAGCCCTCGACCTGATTCATATGTGCGGCTTGCTTGTGTTGCAAAGAAGTTCTCTATTTGTGATCTTGGTTGACGCATTCTTCTTGATTCTTGCGCACAATTTCAAAAAGAAATACGGTATGCATTATTATTGATATAAGTAGTACTTGACAGCGTCGATTATGCAAAAAAACCTTTATCTTGGTATTTCCTGTTTTCAGGGACCTTAACAGCTGCCTCTGATTCTCCTGTTTGGCAGGCAATATCGTTCTCAAATATGTATGCTCCTGAGCATTTGATCATCAATGTGAAGGATGCTGAGAGATGGGAGGATCTCATTGAGAATGCAGGTAACATATTTCTTGGCAGCATAGTTGCAGCCACTTAAGTCTTTTATCATATGCTACATCAATCCGGAAGTTGATATTCTGTGTGTGTTTTTGAGATTGTCATTGTGTTCTTTTTTACAGGTTCGGTTTTCTTAGGGCAATGGACCCCAGAGAGCGTGGGCGACTATGCTAGCGGAACTAACCACGTCCTTCCAACCTATGGCTACGCGAGGATGTACAGTGGTGTGTCACTGAATTCTTTCCTCAAGTACATCACCGTGCAGTCCCTGTCAGAGGAAGGGCTGAGAAGGCTGGGTCCACATGTCGCAAAGATGGCCGAAGTCGAGGGACTAGAGGCGCACAAGAGAGCTGTCACCCTCAGGCTGCAAGAAATTGAAGCCGCCATGACTGTGTAGCCGTGTTTTCATGGTGTACTGTAGCCGTTCATCGCATTGTCTTTTGGACATCTTTTCTCCTTACCCTCTTAGCAGCGAACACTCCTGACTCCTGCGCCTGGGTTAAAGGGAAGATTCAGCTGTTGATCTGAAATAATGATGTCATTTTGATCCGTTCTCTTGTTTGAATAAATAAACCTGTTAGCCGAATGTGTTGTAAGAGTTGCTAGTTCTGAACTTCAAATCTTGTATTTCCATAGTTCATAAAGACGATGCGTTTCATTTTCAGTCATAATAATCCAAGGGCGTGTACTGCGTGCATAGCTGACGCGAGTAATTAAGCTGCGATGCGATGAACGGCGGCATGCGCCTACGGCCCAAAGATCGGCACTTTCTCCTCGTCGTCGTCGGCTTCACGACGGTAAGCCGTCGCCGCCTCTTCAAACGTCGGCATGTCGATGTCGCTGGGTTCTTCAAACGCCGGCACGCCGACGAAGTCGCCGGACGAGGGAGGCTCGGCCGGCGAGGCCGAGGCGGGCATGATCACACGCTGCACGCCGATGCCGGCCTCCCGGGCGCGGCCGCCGTGCGCAGACGAGATGGCCGCCGCGGCGACCAACAGGAGGGTCGCCAGGACGGCGAGACGAGCCATTGTTGCTACACGCTGCTATGGAGCTTGGGCTGTGCTTGTGCTGAGGCTTGCGCTTGGTGCTGGTGGTGTAGAGACGGAAGACAAAGCGTGATTTTTATACTGTGTATTATGAAGAGGAGGGAGGTGGGCTACTAACCGTGGAATGCGTAACAGCGCAGTTAATTCGATTTCAGTAACTGATTTCGGACTACCGATGGTAATTAACATAAATATGCTATGCATAAACCTGTCCATCTACTCCTTCCCTACTGTCACTTTATTGATAAAGAACTTTTAAACTAATTAAATTGAGAACATGAAATGCGTATAGATAGATTCGTCTTGAAAAGAACTTTCATGGCATTATAATTTTTAATATACTATAAATAAATTTTTAAAAAAAATTTATTGTCAAAGTTGTACTTTTAAGACCGTGTGGAAGTACTATGAAGTGGGCAAGTATCGATGCTCACGCAAGATCGCTCCTAATTTGGACGCAAAATAGGACTACATATGAAAAGATGCATGAACTATGACGCTGATAAATTATTGATGCTCTCACAAGGACCGATCTACTAGAATGGAAGGAAAAGCTGATAAATTATTGATGCTCTCAAAAGACCTTATCTTTGATCACCGATAAATCAATAATTGCCGATTCATTTTATTGGGCGATAATTTTTAAAATGCAAACTTATATTCACTAAAAGATAATTTTAAAAAACATATTTTAATAAAAGGCCGAATATATTCAAATCCAAAAAATCAATAAATAATAATAATATTTTTTGCTGATATGAATTTCTATTGGTGCAATGATAATAACTGATCGTCATCCTATAAATAATTCCTGGTCAGAAATCATTGAGAAATCAGCTGCCTTCGATGGCCTTTGCCATGACCGGACCTTTTTCCATAGGCCTCAACTGAAGCTTGAGCAACCACCAGGCTTGAGACACAATCGATCAAAGAATCAAAACTTACACACGTAACGAAAGTCTCGAAGTCCGCGAGGATATACACGCATGTATCGAACGTAAGTACCCTAGGAGGAACATATTGATCAATATGAAAATCAGCTGTGTATTTCAGACCGCGAAAACATCATATAGAATCACAAAATGCCGAGATAACCAAAAGGGCACAAAACACACGATATATAGATTGTAGATACACACATCAAGAACCGATAGGACAGAGGTGCGCGTGGACATGCAAATGTGCAGAACACGGTTAGAAAGCATGATATGGTCAAGTATAGAAAAACAGAATTGCTAAACATCAGTCGATTTTCATATTTGGAAAAAAAACCCTCGGTCGATTCAATCGAATCTGCACGCCATCGTCTTCTTCCTCTCCGACGAGCTCCTCCGCTGTCATTGAGGGCTCGGGTTAGGGTTAGGGTTAGGGTGGGAGTGGGGTTCCCTGGGTTTGGAGATGGTCGGCGGGAGGCGGATGACGGTGGTGGGTGGGGATTGGTGAGGAGGGTGGTGAGGCGCCGACGGCGGCGCCGGAGCTGTGGGGAGGGGGTGAAGGCGATCGGGCCAACACCGCGGGGAGAGGCGAAGGCAATCGGGCCGGCACACAGGGGTAGGATTAGGTTGGACGGGGATGCGCGGCGACGGCGGATCGGGGGTGGGGCAGCGAGGCGGTAGTGGTCCGCTGCCGGGCGCGGGCGGTGGAGGAAGTGGCGGAGGAGGAGGAAGAAAGGATTGGGTTGGAGAAGGAAGAAGAGTGCGGGACTGCGGGGTGGGGGGAGAGAACCGAGCTGAGGGTGGGACAAGGGGGAGAGAGCGCCGAGCTGAGGGTGGGACAAGAGGAAGCGCAGGTCAATTTAGGGTTGTTGGATCTCGATCTAAGGCCTCGTTCTTTTCAGCGTATCCTTGCGTTGGCATAATACTGTAGCAAATTTAAGAGCTCTCAAAAAGAGGTCTAAACATTATAAAAAAATAATTAAAAATAGTTTCAGAATCTTTGAAAAGACAACTAAAAGTCATGAAAAAATCGTTACGAATTATCACAACATATAGGCTATATAAAAATAACAAAATTTGCTACAGTAATACGCAACGGTACGATACGCTGAAAAGAACAAGGCCTAAGGATCCAAAAATTAACTAAAAGGAATCTAGCCAGTCCCATAGAAAAACGAATGAAACATTTAAAAACCGCTTGGAAATTATTTCTCGGTGGGAACTGGGAACAGTGCTAAGAAATTTATCCCCTTCCACCTCCCCTGCGGCACTGCGGTTCATTCGTGGCGTCGCCGTCGCCGTCGCCTTCCAGTTCCGGAACCGTCCGTCTCCGCCTCCGGCCTCCCCGCCTCGCCCTAGCGCCTCTGTCCGTGGCTCCTTGTCCCCGCCGGCGTCGGTTCCGCCTCCCGGGCAAGCCGTCTTCCCCTCTAGATTTCTAGCTTCGCTCTCCCGGGCAAGCCGTCTTCGAGATCTCCGGCGACTGCAGCAGGTACCGGGGAGGGGATCTCCTCGCACACCAGCTGCTCACCCCGCCGGCGGTGGATCCTCCAATGGCCTTGCCGAAGCATGGGCAAACGGATTCGGTGCCGATGGGCAACGCGGGGCCGCGCGGGGAGGAAGGGCCACGCTGCGTCGGCTGCGGCCGGCGCGTGAAGACGCTATTCGTGCAGTACTCCCCGGGCAACATCCGCCTGATGAAATGTGTAAGGGAGAGAGAATCCTGCTCTCGAGTCTCCCACATCTTATGTGTCGTCATCCATTTTGGGGGGAGATTTCAGCCACTAACACTCGCACTTCAGCTTATGGAACTATGCCATACGTTGAATTTTCCCTCCATTTTCCCTCCGGTCTATTAGCCAACGTTGAACTTTGAAATCTAACTGCTGCTTGCCTGCTTGTCTGTAGGATAATTGCAAGGCTGTTGCTGATCCCTACATCGAATGCGAGTTCATGGTACGATGACCATAAGAACCAAGAGGCAACGATTCTGTTCTAAGCCCAACGGCAATCACATGTGATCCATGGATTATGAGTTTAAATTTCCAGCCATCTATGTGATTCAAATTTTCTGATATGTCAACTACACTATATGGTTCACATGTATGATGCATTGAGTTAGGCTTTGACTCTTCTTTTGCATTGTTGTAGATTATCTTGATCGATCTGATTCTACACAAGACAAGGGCATACCGTCATCTTCTGTTCAATAAGCTAAGAATTGATTCGTCTCTTGACAAGGTGGGAATCATATGGCTCTATGCAAACACAAGTGATATTGTGCCTTTTCAGACATCCTACCTAACATGTAATCGGCTTTTATGGAGCTCTGCATCCCATTTTTTTTCTGGCCTTGTGCTCTATAAGCATGCAGAAATTGCTCGCTGACCTTCCTTATCAATTCTCCACTGTAACAATGTTTTAAAGAAACAACCACTAGTAGGACTGTAAATCAATACATGTGATGAAATATGGTTCTGTTATTGTTATTATTGTTTGTTTGAGTCAAATGGTTTGATTATTTCAGTATTTTAAGTGTCTACTCTTATCTAAAATCTGTAAAAAATACTCTTTTTTTTTGTATGAGCCCCTGAGTACGCAAACACAGTTGAGTAGTATCAGTTTCGCATTCATAATGTTAGACATTTCCTTCAATAACTTACTGGATATTCCAAAACTGCGATTTTCTTATGTGTCTGATTGTGTTTTTTTCCAGGGAATACTATACCTGTCCATTCTGATGCATATTGGTCTTGATGCATGTATCCATTTGATTTATAAACGTTTGAATTCAATTTGGTTGTTTGCGGTATTTATTTTAACTTAAGCAGCCCATAACTATATAAGTCAGAATATCTTTTTCGAAAGGCAACAAAGCCGATGGGGATTCATCCAGGAGCATGTTCTCAACAATTTTCAATTGCAGCAAGGTGTTTAATGTTGACAGCATTCAAGTAATCTGATGTTTATGCGGCTTGTCCTAACAATCAATCTGATTTTATGCTGTTCCTCAGGTTCTGGGCAATGCATTGATAGGGAGCATGGTTTTTTTTGCCATGTTAATCCTTGGTGTTCGATTTATCCTCAGGCTATCTCTTGATGTTACAAGGTGTTGTTGCATAGTTTGTTTTACTTATCTAAAATACCTGTGAGGTGGAATTTTGTAATGGTACATTTCTGTTCTAGAGGTGATAATAGAATTATATGTTTAATTTGCGGTTTACTTGGGTTGACAGTCTTATTTTGTCGTCACTCAGGTATAGAGAAGTTCTGTTGACTATCATCATATCAAGCTACTTCAAGTTATTTCTTATTACAATTATGGTATAAAATAATTTTGTGTAACCAGGAGTTTCTTTAAATATTTATTTTATCAATTTCATTCTCTCAAGTTTGTTATTAAATTTTCAGATTTGGGAGTTTCCATCATCTGCTATATTCATTGTTGAAGTATTTGTTCTTTCATCAAATGCTGTTGCCCTGATAGGTAAGCACTACGCATTTTCTTCCGTGGATAAATTGCTGATTTCCTTTATGAGTATTTTCTACATGTTTTTTAGCTACTAGTACAATGCCCGTGCGCTGCCACATGCTACAAAGAGAATAAAGGCAAATATAAATTATAAGAAAACATCCAAACATAAATATAAATTAGAATAGAAGGCACCTCAGTTAGAGACCCAGAGGTACATGCTTGTATGAAAAACCAAACCAACCACACAAGCTCTTGAGCTTGACAAGTTCTATTAGCATGCAAAAGTGCACTGTCATGAGTGCTCAACTTATGAATTATGATATGGCTAGACAGATAAGCATATTGCATTTGTTGCCTAGTAAGATGGCACGTGCAACGCACGTTTCTATGTAACATGTATAATTGCAACCACAAAAAGGGGGCATGAGAAAAATATACTCTACATTTCCTAGTTTTATACATCCATGATGAATGCACTAAAGCAAGGGACTACATTCTAACTTTAGCTATAGTGTGGAATATAGAATTAGACAGCAGTGTACCTTTGAAGACAGGTTGTACAGATATTAGAGCACATGAACAGGCACTGCATATTTAAAAATCCACATTTTGGTATGAAGCTCAAAGATATTAGAGCACATGAACAGGCACTGCATATTTAAAAATCCACATTTTGGTATGAAGCTCAAAGATATTAGAGCACATGAACAGGCACTGCATATTTAAAAATCCACATTTTGGTATGAAGCTCAAAGATATTAGAGCACATGAACAGGCACTGCATATTTAAAAATCCACATTTTGGTATGAAGCTCAAAGATATTAGAGCACATGAACAGGCACTGCATATTTAAAAATCCACATTTTGGTATGAAGCTCAAAGATATTAGAGCACATGAACAGGCACTGCATATTTAAAAATCCACATTTTGGTATGAAGCTCAAAGATATTAGAGCACATGAACAGGCACTGCATATTTAAAAATCCACATTTTGGTATGAAGCTCAAAGATATTAGAGCACATGAACAGGCACTGCATATTTAAAAATCCACATTTTGGTATGAAGCTCAAAGATATTAGAGCACATGAACAGGCACTGCATATTTAAAAATCCACATTTTGGTATGAAGCTCAAAGATATTAGAGCACATGAACAGGCACTGCATATTTAAAAATCCACATTTTGGTATGAAGCTCAAAGATATTAGAGCACATGAACAGGCACTGCATATTTAAAAATCCACATTTTGGTATGAAGCTCAAAGATATTAGAGCACATGAACAGGCACTGCATATTTAAAAATCCACATTTTGGTATGAAGCTCAAAGATATTAGAGCACATGAACAGGCACTGCATATTTAAAAATCCACATTTTGGTATGAAGCTCAAAGATATTAGAGCACATGAACAGGCACTGCATATTTAAAAATCCACATTTTGGTATGAAGCTCAAAGATATTAGAGCACATGAACAGGCACTGCATATTTAAAAATCCACATTTTGGTATGAAGCTCAAAGATATTAGAGCACATGAACAGGCACTGCATATTTAAAAATCCACATTTTGGTATGAAGCTCAAAGATATTAGAGCACATGAACAGGCACTGCATATTTAAAAATCCACATTTTGGTATGAAGCTCAAAGATATTAGAGCACATGAACAGGCACTGCATATTTAAAAATCCACATTTTGGTATGAAGCTCAAAGATATTAGAGCACATGAACAGGCACTGCATATTTAAAAATCCACATTTTGGTATGAAGCTCAAAGATATTAGAGCACATGAACAGGCACTGCATATTTAAAAATCCACATTTTGGTATGAAGCTCAAAGATATTAGAGCACATGAACAGGCACTGCATATTTAAAAATCCACATTTTGGTATGAAGCTCAAAGATATTAGAGCACATGAACAGGCACTGCATATTTAAAAATCCACATTTTGGTATGAAGCTCAAAGATATTAGAGCACATGAACAGGCACTGCATATTTAAAAATCCACATTTTGGTATGAAGCTCAAAGATATTAGAGCACATGAACAGGCACTGCATATTTAAAAATCCACATTTTGGTATGAAGCTCAAAGATATTAGAGCACATGAACAGGCACTGCATATTTAAAAATCCACATTTTGGTATGAAGCTCAAAGATATTAGAGCACATGAACAGGCACTGCATATTTAAAAATCCACATTTTGGTATGAAGCTCAAAGATATTAGAGCACATGAACAGGCACTGCATATTTAAAAATCCACATTTTGGTATGAAGCT
The DNA here is from genome assembly GCA_005191435.1 of Raddia distichophylla. Lineage (NCBI taxonomy): Eukaryota > Viridiplantae > Streptophyta > Magnoliopsida > Poales > Poaceae > Raddia > Raddia distichophylla. The sequence goes on from SPJY01013139.1 coordinate 151,597, forward strand.
CAAAGATATTAGAGCACATGAACAGGCACTGCATATTTAAAAATCCACATTTTGGTATGAAGCTCAAAGATATTAGAGCACATGAACAGGCACTGCATATTTAAAAATCCACATTTTGGTATGAAGCTCAAAGATATTAGAGCACATGAACAGGCACTGCATATTTAAAAATCCACATTTTGGTATGAAGCTCAAAGATATTAGAGCACATGAACAGGCACTGCATATTTAAAAATCCACATTTTGGTATGAAGCTCAAAGATATTAGAGCACATGAACAGGCACTGCATATTTAAAAATCCACATTTTGGTATGAAGCTCAAAGATATTAGAGCACATGAACAGGCACTGCATATTTAAAAATCCACATTTTGGTATGAAGCTCAAAGATATTAGAGCACATGAACAGGCACTGCATATTTAAAAATCCACATTTTGGTATGAAGCTCAAAGATATTAGAGCACATGAACAGGCACTGCATATTTAAAAATCCACATTTTGGTATGAAGCTCAAAGATATTAGAGCACATGAACAGGCACTGCATATTTAAAAATCCACATTTTGGTATGAAGCTCAAAGATATTAGAGCACATGAACAGGCACTGACATACCTTGTAATGAGCATGATTATGAATTTATGATCCACGAAAATGTTCAACACAATCAGGCATTTTGACGTAACAAGCTTTTCCTTTTTGCTTAAATCAAGATAGCGATGAGATCATGAGAAGGACAATAACGTACTTGCAATTGATTGCGGAGATGGTCCGACTTTGCTTCCTGTTATGTAAACATGGAAAAACATAGAGGTTTGTAAACTTTAAACATGATATGCCATCAAGATAAAAAAAAAAAACTTCGAGATAATAGAAAAGGTGCTAAGACCTGTTCAATGAGGGCTTCCTTCAGTTGATTGATCAGGTTTACCCTAGCCGAATCTACACCCTCAAGTTGCTCAATGCACTGCCTCAGGATTGCTTCATTTTCTTGAAGATCAGAAATCAATGGTGATGCTTGCTGAATGCCTATGAAAAAAAAGGATTCAAGCATTATTATTGCATATTAGATACTTAAGATCAAGAGATGATAGCTATTCTCCAGAGATGCAGATTGCTCCTTGGTCAGCCTCAGCTTCTTCCTCACCCCGCCACCGCCGTTCTCTTCATCCTCTGCAGCTTCTGGCAGCAGACGACGGGTATATCGTCGGATGGAGGCGCCGGTAGCAGTGGCTTCAGGTCAGTGAGGCGGTCCCCATGAAGGACAGGTGGGAGGAGGATGGACGAGGTGGCAGTAGGGGGAGACGGCGGCGAAACCCTAGGTAGAAGATGCGGCGTGGTGGCGGCGACCGGCGGAGAGGGGCTGCGGAGGCGGCAGCTGGAGGTGAGGAAGAGGCAACGCGGTGGTGGTGGCGACATGCGGCGGCGACCGGCTGCGCGGAGGCGGCGGCGACCGGCGGAGAAGGATAGTGCGGCGGAGAGGGAGATGTGGCGCGATGGTGCAGGCAACCGTCGGAGAGGGGCTGCGTTGGCGGCGTCCGGCGGCACGGTGGTGGCGGCGACTGGCGGAGAGGGAGAGGCGGAGCGGTGGTGGAGACTGGAGAGTGGATACGCCGGTTGTGAAACTGGTATCGCTCCATGATCGTGGGTAAGACGGGACGGATCGTGGGCATCGGCATCTGGTGGGACTGGGACTACTAATCGGACGGTGGAGATAGAGGGTGTGTGGGATGGAGGATCTAGATTGTAAGTTGGCACTGCGACCACCGCCGCCGCCGTGACCGATCCGTGCTTTAAAGTAGTAGAGATTAGGATGCTTTCACATTGATAACACTCATGGTTGTTGAACATAGCTCAATGTTTAAGTACACGTAGATATGCTGGGTACCATAGATAATAATGTCATGAGCCTGTTTATGTACTGTCAACTGTCTCAAAGTCAAAATCATATTTTTTTTTCCTACTAATACTTGAGGTTTCCAGTTACTAATACTTGAGGTTTCCAGTTTGAACATTTATAAGATGGTTGAGCGAAAAGAGCTTCTCTGTGGTCACAGTTGCCAGTAATTGAATCAAGTGTCCCAGGCTCATCATCAAATGAATGAATGATCGAGAACTTTCACATCCCATTGTTTTTCACAGCATCAGAATCATATTTTTCCTACTTGTCCTTGAGGTTTCCCATATGAACATTTATAAGATGGTTCAGTGAAAACTGAAAAGGGCTTCTCTGTGGTCACAGTTGCCATTAATTGAATCAGATAGGTGTCCCAAGCTATTCATCAAATGAATGAATGATTGAGAACTTTCACATCCCATTGTTATTTTACAGAATTGATCGATAGATACAGGCTTCGGCTTTTATCATTTCAATCCTCTAGAATTTTTTTAGAAGCAGCACCGTAAATATACAGATCCTTGTTAATTCCTTCCTTTTTTTGCATACCTGCTGTAGTACACTTAATTCCTTCCTTTTTTTTGCATACCTGCTGTAGTACACTTGTACCAATTTACAAGTTTGATGCATATACCAGTCTTGTTGGATTGTTGCTCTGCTTCTAACGTTCTGAAGACAATATATTCCCTTATACTGAAAGTGAAGTTCTTTGCTGAATAGAAACCAAACACCCACAGTTTTTTTTCCTCTATTAATCACCTACAACGATGTGAGAACTGAATGTTCTGTTTCTTTGCAGTTGTAACACAGTTCCCCAAAGCCCACTGCTTCGGAGTCTGCTTCGTGGCGCACGCAGCGAAATTCTTGGCCGAGCAATGGCTCCTTCGGACACCACGAGCCTAAACTGATCAAGGCGCCCAAAGCAACGGATCCTCCAGCTCACTGGTAGAGCAACATCTACCCACACTGTGCCGCATTGATGAGAGGCAGCTGATCTAATCATTCGCAATCAACTGTCTGACTGTAACGCCATATTGCTGCTGTGAGCTTCGTTGGACCATGTTTGTGTGCTGCGGCGGTTGAACCATCTTTTCCGGGCTCAAAGTACATCAAGATGGATACGGTATCCTGCTCTGTAGCCGTGGAGTTGGCTGGTCGCTCTCTCTTACTTATGGCCTAGGTAGTTCCTGCTTCTGCTGTGCAGAGAAGTACAGCAACGAAAGGGCCTCCTCACCTTCTCATGGCACTGTACACGATGACCTTCTCATGGCACTGTGCACGGTGGTGGCTTCGACTCGGCGGTGCGTGTGGAATTCCGTCTGTTTCGTTGCGACTGGAGCTGGCACTGTTGATCACAGGAGACGCGATGCGTTGCGCTTTTCTCTCTCTCTCTCTCTCTCTGTCACGAGGGCGCTCTCCGTGCGTGTCGTCCTGTCGTGGTTCAAAAAAGATTCTGCCTAAAGCCTCTCTTGGACTTTTGGTATGTACCGTCTCTAAAATCTCTCCTGGCAGCTCAATCTAGACCACTCAGGTTCAGACGCTAAAAAGATTCAGCATTGATTCTTTTACTTAAAGAATATCGGGTGAGACGGTTCAACTTCTAAAAGCCATAGGCAGGGACAGCCTGAACCATTTGATTGTAGCCAAGAGTTGATCCTACTACTAGGTGGTTTTCCATTCTTCTGGAAAGTAATCTAATCGGAATGAAAAGGTAGATGAGGTGAAAAGAAATGTTGCACGCATACAGTAGCATCCTAGTGTTCCCGCGCCGAAAGCCGCCGCTTGTAGGAGGCCCGCGCCGGGGCCCAACGACGCCGCTGCACCTAGGGGGGCCCGCGCCGGGGGCCACCTTCGCCCTCTGCCCCGAGTCCGATTGCGCCGAGCCCGGTCAGCCGTCGCGTCGAAGGTCACCGCCATGCCGTGGTGTGGCCGCGCCGAGCCCTGGCGGTGCCATGGCCGTGCCGGGGCTGTGGCCGTGCCATGCCCGGCCACCTCTGCCATGTCTTCGACATTGTTGTGGAAGCTGTCCGAGCCGAGCCGAGGCCAAGGCCAAGTCGTGCCTAGCCGTGGCCGTGATGCGGCTACAACCATGAACCATCCCTTGCGGCTTGATGCCCAGGCAGCGTCGGTTGTTGGGGTAGAGGGCGCCGCCTCGTCCCTACGTAAGACGAAGTCAGCCTTCCGTGGCCTGCCTCCAGCGACTCCAAGGCCACCGGGCCAGTCCGATACCGACAGTGCCATGCCGATCTCGTTCTGCCGTCAAGCAGCGCCTTTGAGGGCGTCGTCGTTGAAGACGATTGCACTGCAATGGGGTTTGAATACTGCCTTGCAGCCTGAGAACCGCCGCCCTCTCACCGATTAGGAATTGCTGTGATTAGGAATCACTATTTTCTCTCCAATAGAGACAGTGCTGATAACATGTTGCAGTCTATTAGCACGATGAGAAACAAGAAAGAATTGAGAGGGAGTGATTTTTTATTGAATGATCAAGTTGTTATTACAATGGACAAATCTCCTTTATATAGAGAATGAATGGGTGTCTTGAAGAGACACCTCTCTAATATATGGAACCACCACTCTTTAGTTAATAACCATCATTAGCGACTAATTATGAATTTGTCCACAAACATGTCGTTTCACAACAGATACTAGTATACTGTGCCTACTTAAGCCTTTCAAGATACCTCTCTAATATATGGAACCACCACTATTTAGTTAATAACCATCATTAGCGACTAATTATAAATTTGTCCACAAACATGTCGTTTCACAACAGATACTAGTATACTGTGTCTACTTAAGCCTAGCTTCAACCTTATTTGAGTCTACTTAAGCCTGAGCTTCAACCTTACTTGAGTCTGCTCAAGCTTCGTTAAGTTATATGGTACCAAATCTAGACAAGCAATCAAGATAAAGGATAAAAAAGCCCTATTACACCAACGTAATCGACATAGCGCAACAGTGGCAGCTATATGAGCTACCGATCCATCTATAATATTGGTCCAATTTTCTGACCCTATTTTATTGTTCACCCACCGTTCACCTCCTACTCGCAACCCCACTATGCTATTCACCTCTTCAACCCAAACTCTATTTTTCCAATCCCTTCAATTTTTTTCTATATTATATATTTTACTCATGGTCCAATTTTCACTATTTCACTGGCTCATTTCAACACTAATAATAGGGCCATTTACAGAAAAGATATTGGACCACCATTGAATAAATGCTTACACAATTTACATGATGTGTCTGAATAGATCTGTCAGTTCACCAATCATTGGCAGCCTGAATGTGTTTTGGTTGGTTATATGGAACGGAATGAAACAAAATGAGATGAAACACGATGGAACAGAACTTATACATACCGTCCGATCAAAAAATTTCAACCATGTTGCACATAATAAATAGATAATATTTTCTAAATTTGAACTGGATCATACCATCCTATCCAACTTCAGCCACCAACCAAATGCATGCATAAGAAACCATGTCATGTCATCCTACTACATACCAAACCAAACAAGTACATACGACATCTCATGCTGCTTTATTCAACCAACCAAACAAGAACAAGTGTCAATGCAATCACGGTCACTCTCACCCGAGGAGATTACTCTACGACGCCAGCTTAAGGCGAGAGTGCTGGGACTAAGCGCCATTGAAAAAATCAAGTGGAAGTAGCGATCTCACCTATCTTGGTTAAGACTCGGCGATGCCAACACCAAGTATTTTCACCTCAGGGCGAACGGCCGACGCCGGAGAAACTTCATTCACTCTCTCCAATCCCCCTCCGGCCTGCATACGGAATTTCAAGACATAGCGGACAGGCTGCACCACCACTTCAACTCTATTTTCGGTCAAGATTCCATACTCAACCACCCTGCCGCCAACAGATGTTTTAACTGGGATTACCTGGGCCTCCCTATCGTCGACCTATCCTCCCTTGAAGAACCGTTGGCCATGGAAGAGCTCAAGCTAGTCGTTATGTCCCTCCCAAACGACAAAGCTCCAGGGCCGGACGGATTCACCTGGGACTTCTTCAAATCCTGCTGGGACTTCATATGCGGAGATCTTCTAGCGGCCCTCCAATGCATCTTTAACCTCGATGGGACCGGCTTGACGGCAACCAACAATGCTCACATCATTTTGCTCCCCAAAAAAGAAAGCCCAGTCTCCGCATCTGACTACCGACCCATTAGTCTCATTCATAGCGTGGGTAAACTGTTCACCAAAATTCTATCCTCCCGTCTGGCCCCTTTCATGAATGAGCTCATCTCACCCCTTTCATTAAGAAAAGGCATATACAAGACAACTTCCTCCTCGTCCAAAACTTGGCCAAAGCCCTTCACAGAGCACGGATCCCTGCCCTCTTCTTTAAGCTTGACCTCGAAAAGGCTTTTGACTCAGTTTCCTGGCCGTACCTCCTAGTCAACCTCCGCGCCGCGGCTTTGGAACCCACTGGCGTGATTGGATCTCCCTGTCCCTGTCCACCGCTTCATCTAGGGTGCTCCTAAATGGTCGGACCATTGACACAATCTACCATGGCAGGGGTCTGCGCCAGGGAGACTCTCTCTCCCCCCTGCTCTTCAATATTGCCATTGAACCGCTCATCGCCTTGGTCCGTCGAGCTACTGAGGCTGGAGCCCTATCCTAAATCCGAGGATCCAACAATAGTAACAACACCAGAATCTCGCTTTTTGCTGACGACGCGGCAATTTTCTTGCACCCTTCCAAGGAAGACATCTCCACCCTCGCCGCCATCCTCCAGGAATTCGGAGCTATCACAGGCCTCCGCACAAACTTCTCTAAAAGTCAGGTCGTGCCAATCAGATGTGACGAGTTCGACCTCCATACCATCCTGCACGACTTTCCCGCCGAAAAAACCACCTTCCCTATCAAATACCTAGGGATCCCGCTATCCACCAGGAGACTACGCTATGTCCACTTCCAGCCACTCATAGACAAGATCTCCTCCAGGTTGGCTGGCTGGCGAGGACCGCTAATGTCGAAAGGGGGTCGCCTCACCCTTCTCAAGGCAGTCTTATCTGCGCTACCAACTTACGTCCTGTTGGCTGTTCAACCGCCTCCGTCCGTTCTGAAGAAAATTGACTCCATCCGCCGATCTTGGTTGTGGAAAGGGACGGATTCAACCATCGGTGGGGACAGAGTTAACTGGAGCACGGTCTGCTCCCCGACCTCGCTTGGGGGCCTCGGCCTTATAGACCTTCCCCGTTTCGCCCGGGCCCTCAGGCTGTGATGGCTTTGACTCAACAAGTCCTCTCAAACGCCCCTCTGGGATGGTCGTCGTTCTGACATCGATGCAGCCCTGCTGCGGGCAGGATGCTCAGCGATCCTGCACAATGGCGCCTCACTCTCCTTCTGGGAAGATAATTGGCTCTCCGGCTGCGCTCCAAAACAGATAGCCCCAACGCTATTCATTGCAGCATCCAGAAAGAACATATCAATACTTGATGCCGTCACAAACAACAACTGGATAACGAATCTAAGGCGCAACCTTTCTCCGGATATGATCCTGCAGTTGGTCGATCTTCTCAGACGGATTGCTCAAACCACCCTATCCCCAAATGAGCCCGATGAGCTGTTTTGAAAATTCACTGGAAATGGGCAATTTCTCAGTCAAGTCGACTTATTTACTTCAATTTGTGGACCGGGTCGCCACACCAACTCTCCTTAAGGTCTGGAAGCTTTGGACACCTTCCAAATGCAAGTTTTTCCTCTGATTGTTACTTCACAAACGGGTCTTCATAGCGGACGCCTTACTCTGGCGATAGCTACCAAACAGCTATTTTTGCCCCCCTTTGTACTCGCAACCTCGAAACCCCAAAACATCTTCTCCTTCAATGCGCTTTCAGTTCATATATTTGGGGACGTCTGTCTGCCCTGCTAGAAACGCCCCAACTGAACCTCGGGGGCTGGAGGTTCGTCCATGACTTCAAGCTGTGGTGGGCGAATGACATCCTACAGGTTGGGTCCTCCCGGGTATGTTTTCAGTCGTCCTGGCAACCGTCTAGCACCTCTGGCTTGAGCGAAACAACTAAATTTTTCGCCAGATCGAGCGACCTAGAGCTCTCTTCTTCGACCACCTTGTAGATGACTTGCGTCTTTGGGGGGCTGCGGGTGCCAATTTTGTAATAGACTAATTTTTGTTCAAGGCCCCTAAGGGGAGGAGCCGTTGTCTCCCTCCGCTATGTAAACATTTCTATCTTTGAATCAATACAAGGCAGCTCTCTTACCCCAACGGCCGCTCCCGTTCACGTCGCGTGCGGCTGCGCGCGCGCCCGTCGTGCCGTGCGCGCGCTGTGCCACCGACACATGGATGGGGCGGTCGATCGGCTCGGCTCGGCTCATCTTGGCCACAAATTAAAGACGATGGATTTTTCCCCCCACCTGTGGCTTGTCGTTTTCCCATGACGATCCATCCGACGGCAGGAGAAGCTACAGGACAAGGGATGCGTGACTGATGTGTCCGTGTGTTGGTTCACCCAGCAAAAATAATTTTCACTGGATTTTCTTTTTGACAGATAAGTGGATGACGGGTTCTGACCGAGTGTGCTGCAACCCTGCGATGAAGTTGCTGTGAGCATGTGAAATCCATGTCGAAATGTTTCGGAAAAAAATCCATGTCGACAGTACATAAATAAACATCCAATAATATATGGAGTGTAAAGCTTACTATGAGCATGTAAAATTTCATGTCGATTGTATGAACAATGTCACTAGGATACAGGAAAATATGGAGAGAGGGATGATAGATTTAAGTGGGAAGGAGCATAGAGGTTTGAACCATCTTTTTTACTAATTAATAAATGTAGCATATGAAACAAGAAAATTTTAGACCTTGTTTAAAAACAAAGCACTTTAAAAGAAAAAAAGTGTCGATTTAGTCCCTCAACTATGCCCCCTGCACCACTTTGGTCTTTGAATCTAAATACCAGACTTGTGAGGTCTCTCATGTAGCAAAACCGGGTTTGGTCGATCCTTTGACCGGTCAAAACAATGGCATTAGGATTTTGACCAATCAAAACAACGGTATTAGACTTGAAAGAGGAGAGATTTGGACTTGAAAGGGGAGAGATTTGAGAGAGAAAGTGAGAGATAAGGCAATGAGATGGATGCCATGTGGCCATCAAGCCAGCAAAAATCCTACATGGATGCCACACAAGTAAAAAAACCCTAAACCGCCCACTGACCTGGTCAAATGACTAATTTGGTCCAGTTTTGATATATGAGGGGTCTCACAAGTCCGGTATTGAGGTTGACGAATCAAAGTGATCTAGCGGACATAATTGAGCCTTTTCCCACTTTAAATCTACTCCAGATCCATAATATTTTTCGTTTTTGGTTTGTTCTAAGTCTCTATAAAAATATTTAAAAATATTTGGATTATGTACATAAAAGCTGTACATATAAATTTGTCTTGAAAATACTTTCACAATATCATATATTCGTAGTTTTTGTAGATATGTTTTATTAGTAATTGATAGTCAAAGTTGCATTTCGAAGACCGCGTCAATGTCTAAAACGACAAGTATTATGGAACTGAAGGGAGTATGACTTTACAATGCGAAGTACAAATGTTTGCAATTGTTTTAACATAAATATCATTGTTTCAGCAAATTTTATTAAAACCCTGGCATTTCTTGACCTATCAACTGTTTGGATACATAGTATTTGAGATGGTAAACACAAAGCTAGTGAGAGCTAAACCGTGAAAACTTCAGATAGGAGTGGGCATTAAATACTTTAAAAATGCCATAGTTTCTACCAAACCATTGTTTTGAAATGGAGTATTTTTTGGGTCATACAAATAGCTTATGGTTTTGAATTTTTTTTAAAAAAACCATGAATTTATTTTCAGACTACGAATTACGAAAGTATTTTATTCATAAACAGACTCTCACCCATGAGTTCTCGCCTAGCCAGCAATCAGACAACTTATTGCATATTTCTTTAAGAGTAAATTACACTGTTGCCCCTTAAAGTTGAACGAAAATCTCACTTAGCCCCTTAAACTTTATTTTGTTCGCTGCGGCCCCTTAAAGTTGTGTCCGGGTGTCACAAAGCCTTTTCAGACTACGAAAGTATTTTACTCATAAACAGACTCTCACCCCATGAGTTCTCGTCTAGCCAGCAATCAGACAACCTATTGCATATTTCTTTAATGTTATCCACAGACGAATGGCCTGGACAACCATTCCCTGAACCACATCGTAGATGTCTTCATTTTATTTGACCGAATCGATAACATTAGCACACAACAGTGTGCTCTCGTGATCATCTCTGCTTGTCCGGTTGTCTCCCTCCTTTTCCGTACGTGCTCGACCGAGCCCCTGCTCTCGCCGCTTTGTGCATGCATGGTGCCGCGGCCGAATCCATCTCGATGCTTTAGGGTCTCTATATATATCTCGTCGGTTTATCGGATTTATTTAATTTATATGTTAATTTATTTGAATTAAAAATAGACGAATGATCAAAGTCGTGTTTAAAAATACTTCTTTTTGTAACAGGAAGTAGTAATTTGGTTTTAAAAATCTGTTTTTATTTGCAAATATTTTTCTAAAAGCTATAGAATATAAGTCGAATGCAATGAATTCGGCTTTTGAGACTACCTAAAAATCTCTTTGAATTAGAAGACGTGCTAAATAAATAAATATGTTTAACAAATTAAGCTGAGTGGGACTTAAAACAAGATGGTTCCGACTTCCGACGACGAGTGCATGTGTCCCCTGATCCGATCGATCCTTTGTTGTTTAAGACTCGCACCCAGGTGAAAAATATTGCTTATTTAGTTAAATATGCTTAAGACTCGCCTCCCATTCCATGCATGATAATCATACGATGATCGATGGGGGATGATTTTGCTTGGTAGCTAGCTAGGCAGGCAGGGGGCAGCGTTGCTTAAACAAACCTGCACTTTCGGGCGTAATTCGCGCTAATCTGCGCGTGTAAAGGCTGGTCGCATGCGTTACGTCCCGGTCATTGTTGGGTCGTCATCATTGCGACCGCCCGGCTCCACTGGATTAACAAGTGGAGTACGTGCGCACTAGCTTGCTGCTCCTTATTATCCCAAAGACTGACCAAGCACAACATAAAAACTTACTTCCTCCGTTCCAAATTGTAGTTCACTGTAAACTTTTTTATATTCTATTTGACCATTCGTCTTATTAAAAAAATATATGTACATATTATTTATTTTGTTGTGATTTGTTTTTTCATTAAACATATTGTAAGCATGACTTATATTTTTGCATGCTTGTACTATTTTTTTTGAATAAGACGAATGGTCAAAAAACGTCTTCAAAAGTCAACAATGAACTACAATTTGGAACGGAGGGAGTAGCTCTTAATCACATGATTGATGATTCCATCCTTTCCGTACGTGCATGCAATCTCCGACCATGCTCAATGCTAATCTCAAATTAATGCTGGCTCGATCCGGTGTCTAAGTCTTTAAATAGTAAAATTAAATGTATGAGTAGCGAAAAAATGCTTCGATGATCTATTTGATCACTGGATTCAAACCAAATAATTTTAGCTGTTCAGACATTCATCAGCAAAATCTCAAACATGGCTCAAACATAGCTCAAGTTTCAAAGCTTTGACCGGCACGCATCTCAAACATCAAATATTTGTGATCGGAGGAAGTACTAGAAAATCCCACATTAATCGGAGAGAAAAAGAAAGATCTACGCCATCGATTATTGTACATCCAAATTATAATGATTGAGATTAAAACCTAAAATGATAAAATAAACTAAACTAAAAAGAGTTCATATAAAATCAAATATGATGTTAATTAGAAAAGGAGTCCATGGCAAATATGGGATCTAGCCGCGCAAATGCGGGACACCCTACTCGTTATACATATAATAAACGGAGCCATCATATTAATTATCAAATTGGGGTAAATTCTCATGTTAATTGGAGAGGAAAATAAATATCTATGACATCGATTCTTGTGGATCCAAATTATATCGATTTATATTTAAAAAAAATGAATCCACAATGATCTATAATAAAATATAGAAGTAATTAAAATTCATAACAAAAATAATGTAAAAAATATACACATTAAATATGGGATTAGAGAAAAGCCCATGTCGTCGTCGTCATCAACAACAACAAACAACAACAGAAGAAATATAAAAAATAGATAAAGAATAAATATTAACTAATAACAGTTCTACCTGTGCATATGTGTGTGGAACACATTGCTCATTCAATTATAATTTTGAGTTGAGCTTAGTTTGCTCTAAAAGGCTGGCGTTGTGGTCATTATTTCCAAAAGCAAGCCAAAATCATTCACTTTCTCCACCCGTTTATTGAAAATCTAAAAAAACTTGCTTCTGATCAGAGCTCGATCTGGATTAGCCAAGCAAACCTTTTTTCATGTCGCTTCTCGAAGCTCTAAAAGTTCAACTTCCCACAGTTGAGCTCACCCTTTTAGAATTGAAGCATTTTTTCCTTGACATGTGTGCGCATGGCCGGTGAGTTAATCCTCGCGAGACTTCAACTGCCTAGCTAGCTATAATGGAGCTGATTAAGAATCTTTGATCTTTTGGCTAAAGCAAGCGAAGAATTCTCTAATCATGCATGAAATGTAGTGCATCTCTTGTTCCTAGTCATCAAATTACATGATCGACGGCCATTATTATTACGTGGTAGTGCACCAACCTTTAGCTTCGAAGAATTCCTCCCGTGCATGATTGCGCTAAAACATACTAAAATCTAGCCACAAAAACCTTTGTACTATCTTGATTGTAACTAGCTAGAGGCATCATGGAAATGACCTTAATTATTTTGTGCCTTCAAAAATTAAAAGAAAGGACGCTTTAAGTTTCCACGCCATACCTAATTAAAAGAAAGGATGCTTTAAGTTTCCACGTCATACCTAACTTTCCTGTACAATTGTACGTTCATATGTATATATGTATACGCAGTACATACAGTTTTAAGCTAATTAAGCATACAAAATATCAAGGTATATATTTTGTACACCGGCCGAGAAGTTCAACTAATTGAAGTTTAAAGTTTTGCTAAATGAAAAACCTCACAAGTCCGGTATTGAAGTTCAGAGATCAAAGTGGTCCAGCGGACATAATTGAGAGATCAAATCGATATTTTTTTTTTGAGGTAACGGGCAGGAGCACTGCCATTTCATTAAAGCGGAAGAACGAACTGTACAACATATACAAAGAGAGAAGGGAGGGGGGGAGGAGAAAAAAAGGGGGGAGGTCTCAGCCTAGGGAAATTACATGAGAGGGCGCTGCCGCCCAAGCGGTGAGACCATCCCTAATTAGGGTTACAACTTGGGAAACGGACAGAGCCTGATTATGGAAGATGCGCCTATTACGCTTCTTCCAGATTTTCCAGATCACATGGATGATGATGCCGTTGAGAGATCTCGCAGTAGTCCTAGGGATGCCGTGCTGGCTGAAGGTCCACCAATCGCAGAAACCAACCGAGCCGGTAGAAGGTGGTTGTCGAGGCAGAAAAGATCGCCAAATCGCGGAGGCAAAGGAGCAAGAGCCGCAAAGGTGGTCGATCGTTTCTAGTGTGCCGAGGCAGAAGCAACAAGCCGTCTGGTGCGGCCACCCCTTCCTAGCGAGGAGATCGGCGGTGTTGATGCGGCGGTGGCTCAGGGTCCAAGCGAAGAACTTGCATTTGTTTGGGGCGTGCGCCGACCACATGACGCTTGCCAGCGGGTGGTCAACACCGCCCACTGATTGAAGGTTGTAAGCCGACTTCGCAGAGTAGCGGCCGTCCGAGGAGTAGCGCCAATGAACAGTGTCCGGAGAGTCGGAGAGAGTAATTTGCCGAATTTTGCACCAAAGGTGGAGGCACTCTTTAAAAAGTGGGTCGGAGGAAAAGGAGCCGCAGTGCCGGATCCACTCGTTGTGGGGGAGGAGAGCCACAGAGCTCTTACGGCGCTTGGCCTGCTTGTAGAGGTTTGGGGCGATGTCGACTGGGGCGGAGTCAAAAAGCCAGCGGTCACGCCAGAAGGATGTATCTCGACCGTTGCCGACAGTGACCGTGGTGGCCATCCGGAAGAGTGCTAGCTCGGTGTCAGTCATCTGAAGGTCGAGGCCTACCCAAGGCTTGGAAGGATCATGGCGCAAACCAAAGCCAGCGCAGGCGAAGGGCGCAGTTAACGAGAATGAGGTTCGGGATGCCAAGGCCTCCTCGGGATTTTGGACGACAGACAGTCTGCCAGTTAACCAAGGCGTGTCCTGAGGCCGAGCCATCCTGACCCTTCCATAGGAAGGAGCGGCGAATTTTGTCAATCTCCTTGATGACCCACTTGGGGAGATGGAAGATCGTGGCAAAGTATGTTGGCATGGCCGAGAGGACCGCTTTGACGAGCGTGAGGCGGCCTGCTTTGGAGAGCAGGTGACCTTTCCAGGATGGAAGGGCGAGCTCGTACCTTCTGAATGATGGAAAGGAAGTGGTTCTTCCCTAAACGTCTGAAGTGAAGGGGGAGGCCCAAGTAGGTGCAGGGGAAGGAAGCCCTGATCCCCTAGAAGGGGCCTAGAGCGAGGTCCAAGTCCCCCTCATCGCAGTGGAGGGGCATGACGGAGCATTTGAGGAGGTTTATCCGGGGGCCGGACACATCGCCGAAGGAGTTGAGGAAGTTAATAGTGGCAAGGATCTCCTCGTGGATGGGGCGAAGGAAGATAGCCACGTCGTCGGCATAGAGAGATGTTCGCAGCTTCAAGGGCGAGTTGCCAACTTGACCAAGAATACCCGCCTCCTTCGCAAGACTGACGAGGCGTTGGAGGGGGTCAATCATCAGGATGAAGAGCATCGGGGAAAGAGGGTCCCCCTGCCGAACCCCGCGAGCATGGTGGAAGTTGGGGCAGGGGCGACCATTCAGGAGGACCGAAGAGGAGACGGTTCCAAACAAAAGAGCGACCCATTCCCGCCAACGAGGACCGAAGCCTAACCAACGTAGAAGCTCAAGAAGATAGCCCCAATTAACGGAGTCAAAGACCTTTGCAAAGTCAAGCTTGAGAAGAATGGACGAGGTTCGTTGGGCATGGAGTTGGTGAAGGGTGCCTTGAACACAACGGAAGTTGTCTTGGATGCAGCGGCCCTTAATGAAAGCACTCTAATTTGGGGAAATTAGGTTTTCGAGCCGAGGGGCAAGGCGGTTGGCAAGCAGCTTGGAGAAGATCTTGCTGAAGCTGTGGATGAGACTAATTGGGCGATAATCCTGGAGCCCGCCACAGTCGTCTTTCTTGCGCAGGAGGACGATGTTGGCCGTGTTGAGCAAGCCAAAATGACGACCATTAAGGGAGAAGAGTTGGTCGACAGCCCCGATGACGTTGAGCTTAATGGTTTCCCAGCAGACTCTGTAGAAGGTGCTAGTAAAACCATCGGGGCCAGGGGCCTTCCCTCCCGGAAGAGAGGAGATGGCCTCCAGAATCTCTGATTCGGAGAAAGGAGAGTCCAGCTCAGTAAGCGCATGCTGGGGGATGCCGAGGCTGGGCCAGTTGAAGGTGTGGGTTCTCGGCATATTCTGGCCCAAATGATGAGAGGAGAAACACCAGCATTCGGTCTCTTTGTCTTCCTGGGAGAGGGCGACACCCTGCGGGGTAGCGAGGGAGTGGATATGGTTTTTGCGACGCCGACCACTAACCCGAATGTGGAAAAACTTGGTGTTGGCGTCTTCCGCGCGAAGCCAATTAATCCGCGCACGCTGTCTGATATGGCACTTCTCGGGGGCCGTCGGATCTAGAAAACGATCCTTGAGCCTCAGGAGGAGGCGGTGCTCCAACTCTGATGCACAAGGATGAGGATGCCCCCACGGGTGCCTACCGCATTGAGGGAGGCAAAGGAGCTGACGAAGGCGAAGCTTGCACAGTCTAGGAGAAGGCTAGGGGAGACTACCTCCAGCTTCATTTCTTGAACACAGACTACGTTTGCGCGCGTAGAGAGGATGAGGTCACGAAGGACCGAGCGGCGAACAGGTGCGTTAAGACCGCGGACGTTCCAATTGAGGAGGTGGAGGCGATCTGTCATTTGAAAATCATGGAAACACCTAGCTCGCGGCGTGGGGCGGCTGAGACCGGCAAGCAACCAGGCACCAAAGACGCAGGAGGCCCAGCCGCGGCAAGGAAGCCTAAGGCCTCGTCAGAAGGTTGGCTGCAGGCGAGCCCTCATTTGCATCGGTGAGCTGGACGCCGGCGAGATCGGCAACGACCTTCGCCGCTTCCACCGGCAGCTCTTGATCGAAGAAGTCTTCGAGGAGGTTGTCGACGGTTGAGATATCGATCTCAAGTCAACCAAGGTTCTTCAAGAATGAGATAGGAGACACGCCGAACAACCACGAACAGCAACGAACAGGAGACATGGTTTTTATCCTGGTTCATGCCTCTCGGGAGAGATAATAGCCCTACGTCCAGCCTTTCTTCATATCAAAGAGGATTACAAAGTGGAACTCGACGAGATGAACAGGTCTCGGCGAGTAGTATGCAGCAATGCGAAAGCTCTTAGCCTTAGGTCCTCTGGTGTACCAAAAACTCGTGCCCTCTACATGTCGTAGGGGCTGGTTTATATAGTACGGAGCAAACCGACCTACCGAGGAATATCGGGCCGGGCTAACTACGAGATCGTAACGAACTCATACATGCCAAATACAACCTACGGTAGATAAGGTAATCTCCTAATCTTGGGGATCACGACTCCTAATCCAATCCGGGAAACCAACGTCCGGGTCTTCACGTAGTCGTGCAGAACTCTTGTTCGAGCCGGACTCGAACACGAAGCCTAGGCCATCACGCACCGTACCAACCAAGAGGCTGTCCGGCAGAGCGCATATGGGCCAGATAGAACCTTCCAGGGAGCTGGGCCCTGGCAGGCTGTTCGACTGGGCCGTCAGGGAGTGGGCCATGGCAATGGGCCGTAATTTTATCCCCGACAGCTAGCCCCCGAGACTCAAGTGGAAGGACTCACTAGAGTGGGGTCTTCCTCTTGAGACTCCAAGTCACGAAGAGGGAAATTTTGCTGCTACAGAGACGTGTAACAGGCGACCGAACAGGTTATGGTTCAACCGAGCAAGACCTGCTCGGGACCGAACAAACCTGATCAGTGCCGAGCAACTCTGTTGCGTTGAACAGGGAATCACATCCGT
>SPJY01013139.1:178235-223803 GCA_005191435.1 Raddia distichophylla
AAAAACAACAAATCATGAAATATTTCTTATGTGTGTTGTATTGCTTTGCATGCGTGTGCGCGTTTAGGAGGTCAAGCTCTCGAAGACCCGATCGACGACGTCCCCTTCACTTTCCCCGGAACCGATCAAGGCAAGTCCCCCTTTGATCATATTGAGAAGCCATTTTCGGTTATTTAGAAAATGTTTATTAGACTTGAAAATATGCATGCTAGTTTAAAAGATAAATGTCGTATTTGCTAGAACTAGTTAATATGCCAAATAGAAAAGGTAAGAGATAAGTTAGGATGAAACCTAAGGCTAAAAATATGAATTGCTCTTATTTAAATTCCTTGTTGAGGTAGGATAACTGCTTAAAAATCATTTATGCGGAATGATTCAATCATTTGTGTGAAATGAGAATATTGTTGAGAAATGTTTGGGAGAGGATGATTTAAAAGATAGCGCATCAGGGGTGATGCTTGATAGGAAAAGATTTTCCTCTTACCCCAAAATCTTTCCGACTAGGGAGATTTTGTATCAGTTGGTGCAGTATGGCACCAGGTTTTACTGGGCTAAAATATAAACTCTCCCCTAGTCTAAGGACTGCTCATCCTATGACCCTACGAACGGAGCCATTACAGTACGACCTCGAGTGCCGGAATGGGACGGACCCGATCGTTGGCCCTCGTGGTTGATGGTCTTGTGGCGAAACATCGAATGGGTGCGTAGCCTCTCGAGGGTAAAGCGTACCCACTCTGCAGAGTTAAAACTGTCATGATAGCCGTGCTCGCGGTTATGAGCGTGCGATGGGACTGGTTATATGGTAGATTCTTCATTTAAAAACTATTTTTGAAAAAGGGTTTTTGAGAAAGGATTTGAGTTGAGTAAAGGATTTGAGAAAGGTTTTTGAGAAGGATTTAACGTGAGCTGGCAGCCACCGGTGATATTCCGAAATGGGCGACGGCCTATCGGAAAGTGTCACGCGGAAAACCGGAACCAGCAAATTTGAGAAGAGAAGAGAAAAGAAAAGAAGAAAGAATTTTGAGCTAGCAGCCACCGGCGATATTCCGAATTGGGTAACGGCCTATCGGAAAGTGTCGCGAGGTAACCGGACCTAGCAAGTTTTGTGAAGAAAGGAAGAGAAAGAATTTCGTTCTCGCTATGGCACTGAGGCCAAGTGGTGAGAACCGTTTGCAAAGAGCCCAAAGAAAATATTGAGATTTAAAGTTTCAAAACTGCTTTGTCAAAACTAGGTTAAATAAATGCATTTCCGCAAATAACCCAAGCTCTCCTTGTACTAAACCTACACTTGCATAATTCCGGACTTGCGGAGTACAATTGTACTCACCCTCCTTTTCTCCCCCTCTTTTTAAAATTTCAACAGCTGGTCCATCTGAGTATGGCCCGCCTTCCGAGGAGGAGGATCCAGACTACGTCGAGGAGGCGTTGTCTGATGAAGATTATGAAGGCTAGGGTTGCGCGTTCCTACAGCCCTCGTGCCTGTGGGATAGATAAATATTTAGATATTGTATTAGGCCTGTATCTCCGTGTACTCTGATGTGCGGCCTGCGAGCCGTTGTATGTGTTTGTATTGGACTATGTTCCATTTGTAATAATAATATCGTTGGCACTGTTCCTTTTCTGTATATCTGTGTGTACTAACCATGATCCTTGGGACTAGTACGTGTTTACGCAGGTGGAATCCGATATTGTAAATCGGGTGCCGACATTGGGGGAGCGCGAGCCTGTCCCGAGCCAAGGCCGGAGCTTGCGCACAAGGAGCTTCCTGGTCTTGAGCTCACAAGGAAGCTTGCCATCGCGTCGGCTAGCGATCCGGCTGCTACGGGGAGTCGGAGCAGGCAATGCTAGAACTAGACAAATAATTAAAGATCGACGGTTTAGAGGAAAGATGACATGGATGAAATAAATCTGTCAAGTGACAACATGCAGGCATAGGCGTTCGCCTCGCCGATGCCGACTGATGCTATAAAAAGCCTAAGCATAGTACGTACGTACGTTGGTCATTGGGCATGGGAAATTGACAATAGGGTGCGTGGTCAAAAGCTAGTAGTATCTAGCAACTTTTTTTGTTGTGATGGCATGCACCAACCGTACACATCGATCTATCAATTAAACTTCCAATATACAGGAATCAGGATGCTGGATCGATGCCTCTAAAATCCTTAATTAGGCCGAAACATAAGGCAGCAAAGTACGTACGTACGTACGTACTAGCTGCTTAATCAGGACAAAAGGAATTTTATTAGGACGCGTCAAGCGCTGATTAATTAATCAAGGGACAAATTACGTGCAACATATGTATGACTGCTATATAGCATTGGGCGCTCTCCATTTTCTCGAGCCAATGCCCAATGATTCGTCGATAGATTGATCTATTGATGCATACTTGGTGCAGTGTTGTCATGTACAGTCGGTGGGGTTTGACGAATCATATCATAAATACAGGATTCATCACTTCGATCATGGTGTGTACGTGTGTTAAGGCCTTGTTCTTTTCAGCGTATCGTTGCATCTGCGTATTACTGTAGCAAATTTGAGAGCCCTTAAAATGAGGTCTAAATATTTCTCGAGCCAATGCCCAATGATTAATTCGTCGATAGATTGATCTATTGATGCATACCTTGGTGCAGTGTTGTCATGTACAGTCGGTGGGATTTGACGCCCTAACAATACCAATCATATCCTAAATGCAGGATTCATCACTTCGATCATGGTGTGTACGTGTCTTAAAGGAGACTGTTGATGTAGGGACATGCTATCCGGCCGGTCATGAGTTACGATTTTTCACGTATACATAAAGTTACGTATATTTGAACGTACGAGCCGTTAAGTCCTCGTTTGTTCGACCTGAAAGTTGCTGAAAAATATAATCTAAAAATATTATGATATCTTGAAATACGTTTTAAAGAGTTCAAAAAATCATGAAAATTTTACAAACTTTAAAAAGAACTATTTAAAACCCCACGAAAATGACTACAAAATATTATATCATTTGGCTTATATAAAAATAACAAAAATTCCATTTAATTTAATCTAAAAAACAAGGCCTAAATCTGTTCTGAAATCATGTGCTAATTTTTTAATAATTATATTTTTGTTATTACGAATGTTGTAGTATAAGAGAAATCGATGATTAAAGTATAGTTTAAAAGACCATCTTAAGTTAAACCGTGTCTTATGAAAAATAACGAAAGAAATATGGATTGGTAGGGAATTTAATTGTCGGGTAGGGGCGAGGGAATGCGAGGAGAAGCAAAGTGGGAATCTAGAGGGAGAGAGAGAGAGTAGCTAGCTAGGAAAGGGTAGAGATGAAGAAAGATTTTATCCAAGACCTTAACAAAATAAGTACGTAATTACACTGTACATGTCTAAATTTGTCCCGAGCATTCGAATATGTCCAAACTTTTGAATATGAAAATTCTCATTTATAAAGTTGTTAAGTTGACCAAGCAAGGTTCCAAACGTTATGAGCTGGCTATTTTGATGACTTGGCGAGCCTATCAAGCCAAAATGTCCGACCTGTCCTTTTTACAAGACTTTGGCGCGCACAAAGGGGGAGAGAGGGAGGAGGAGCTGGAGGAGGAGGAGGAGGAGGAAGAAGAAGGGCAGTGGTGTCTAGGAATTCGGCTCCAGTGTGGTAGCGGCAGGCCGCCAACGTATAGATGGCCAAACGGGCGGCCCGGCCCGGCACGGCACGGGCCCGTTTAGGCACGGCCCGTTTAAGCCGGGCCCGGCACGGCCCGTTTAACTAATCGTGCCGTGCCGTGCCGGCCCATGGGCCGAGGCCCAGGCACGGCACGAGGCCAGCTTAGCCGTGCCGGGCCGGCCCGTTTAAATGAAGGCCCGTTTAAGCCAGGCCGCGCAGCACTGCTCCCGGCCTTCCTCACGTGCCTAGCGTCACTGATGGGGGCGAGCAGCGCCGTGCCCAGCCCCAGGCTCCCAGCCCAGCGTCGCTGCTTGCCAAAAAATACTGCGCTCTGTGACCTCCAGGTGAAAACCTTAGCTCTAGGATGCTAGCCACCAGAGCGCTGCTCTCTTTGTGTTGGACTATTGAAGTACATATTTATATACATATGTAAAAATGGAAAATCAAAAAAATAATAATCGTGCCGTGCTCGGGCCGGCCCACGGGCCTGGCCTTCGGCCCAGGCACGGCACGCCACGTCGTGCCGGGCCGGCACGGCCCGTTTATTTTCGTGCCGGGCCGTGTTCGTGCCGGGCCAAAAATGCGGGCTTTCGTGCCGGCCCATTTGGCCCGGCCCATCTGGCCATCTATACGCCAACGGCAGTGGTTAGTAGCTGTCAAATGAAAAACATATTATTGAAAAAAGCTCGAAAAACTTCTGGTGATTCCACTAGCTGTTACTACCACGTACATATTCCTAATTGCGCCTCTCCATTTTTTTTGCTAGCTATAGGAGCATGCAGCAGTAGTGTACATAAACAATGCGCGCATCCCTCCGGGATCAGATCGCGCGAGAGCATCTGCAGGGCGTACTATTCCAGGAGATAGCTAGCTAGCCAGGATCGCGCGATATATATCAGGAGGCCGGTGTGATCGATATATCATCGATCGATTCCCTCTGGCTATATGCACGTATAAAATGAGCAAAATGGCCATAGGATACCCGTCCAGACAGCGCGACGTGGGCGCATGCATGTCGTCACGTTGAGACCCCAAAGCTAGCGCTAGCTCTCGGTCCTGGATCCATCCATCCACCGGCTCGTGGCACACACGTACGTACGTACGGGCATGCAAGTATGCAATGCATGCATCCCCTGGCCACGTACGCGCAAGCAAGCAAGCGCGCGACGCGGGGGGCGCGCGCACGGCGCCGTCGTACGCGCCAGGTGAGGTGCGTGCGTGCGTGCCCCGGCCGGCCGCCGGGGCGTGTGCCAGCGCGGGGCGCGCCGACGCGTCCGCATCGGTCCGTGTGGCCCTGTCGCCGGCCAGCGAGCGAGCTGCCTCAGATCGAATCGACCTCCATCCCATCCGTCAGTCAATCGATACATGTGCATGCACGCACGTACGTACTAAAGGTCCTCGCTGATTCACGGTGATTTTGTTTCATTGAACCTAAATTTATCTTTTTATTTTACGGATCATTTGTTATAACATTTTTATATGTATTTTACAAGATTTTCATACAGAACAAAAAAATAATTTTTTTCTTAATTTATATATATATTTTTTTAAATTTAGCTTTTGATTCAACCAAACCTAATCGCAAATGAAAGTGTGGCTTATGCTCCGAGGCCCGCCTAGGCCTAGATACAAAGCTGCTATCTGCATTGTCCTCTTCCTGCGCTAGGACGCCGGCCGGAGCCGCGTGCGTGTCGAGCACGCAGTGGCCGGCGACGGCGAGTCGGCGAGGAACATGGATTCCGGCTGCATGTATGCATGAATGCTTGCCATCGTTTGAACCGGCAGGAGCAGGATCGATTAGATAGCTAGCCATGCATAGCCTATAGGCATGCGAGCGTACATACCTGATACCGTGGATGCACATCAGCACATGCACTGGCATTTCACAAGTTGGCAACTGCTCCATAGCCCAAACAGACGCATGCATGGATGCATGCATGCATGCATGCATGGTCGAGGGCCTCGTGGTGACGGTGCGCTTGCTCCACCTGCTGCTCCCCTTTACATGCTGAGCGTACAGAGCCAGAACCACTTGACGCGCGCGCAATCAATTTGCATGGCAAGCAGCGGGCCTCTACGGCACGGGCGCGCCGCCGCACTTCCATACGTGCGTACGCGTACCGCGTATTTACTGCCTCGCAGAGCACCCTCAATTAATACGCCTGCACCGTCAGTGCAATAATTAATTAGTGCATCACCGTGAGGGTAATTAACCTCGGTAATTAGGATTTACGGTAGTACATCTGGATAGTTAACGTGCATGTATGTACGCACGCACGCACGTACTATGTACGAGTTTTTTAAACGGTGTGTTGAATGAGAGCGAATTGTCACGTCATTACTGTATCCATGTAAAAATTCTTTCATCTAATGCAATAAAGTTTATACAACATCAACATACATATCGCAAGAAGTATAAAATGTATCCATATGTCCCACCCATCCCCAGCACCTATAGTTCCACTTGTCTAAACATCTGTTAAAAATGCTCATATTGCAACCTTTAATGTTGTCCCCAGAGAAGGTAGAGAGATTAGCATCCCTGTTCGTTACAGATAGTTGCTAGTATATTGCAATCCACTATTTATAGATAGCATAAAGACCATTTCTCCAACTATCTATCTTTATCATAAAACTCAAAGATAATGTGGATCCTACATCTCATTGAGAGCAAGTCCTCTTGTAGATTAGCTCTTCATCAAGAATCCATCTATAAGTTTTCTCACCCCCTCTCTCCTCCATCTAGGCAGATTAATGATGTGTTCTTCTTAATTATGACCAGCTGATTGTATCTCATTGGAGATGTTCTTAAAGGTTGTCTCTATTACAAATTAATTGGTGTTGTTGCTTGTATGCTTAGAAGCTACATATAGACATAATGGTAAAATCTATGACATTAATTGTAGTTTGTATGGATTGCCAATTGAGTCATCAACATGCCCCATGTGTGGCCCTCATGTCAGTGAGCGGTCTATCACAAAGCTAGCGTGGTACATCACCAATTTCCGCCAACATTAATGGTCGGGTGAACCCATTCTTTTATCAAAATATATTGTATTTTTCTTGTTTTAATTATACCAACCCCATCTTGTTATAATAAATTCTTGAGTGCGGCATAAACATCATTGATCTAGACTCAAATCTTTTTACGGTTGAGCTAGAACCATATGGGTTGCTAGATCTTTAATTTGCGGTAGATCTTTTGCTAACCAACATTGTGATGTAAGATACACATGCAACTCTCGTCATGATTTTTTTTTTTGGCCAAGATACGTGCATCCTCTTGTAAGCACATCTCTAAGTAGGGATATACTTGGTTATTTATTCATACCCTCTTGTAAGCATCTTTCTAAGCAGATATGCCTATTAGTTAGGTACTCCTATAAGCATTTTTTTAGAACAACGAGCCGCCAGAGAAAGCCTGCACCAAGGACAAACGAAGGGAAGACGCAGCTTCATCCATGCACGTGGGAGCACAGGGATGCGTTGGATCCACGCGGCGCCGACGATCCAATGGAAGCGGGTGGTCCGGCGTGCGGGCGTCCGGACGTTCGCTCGCCTTTTAGATTTATTACTAGTACTGTGCTAATTTCACACCGGGGACGCCCTACGACTACGACCGAGGGACTTAAGGACGTTTACTGCATGACCGCATCTGCATGCGGTCTCGCTCGCGCGCGCGCGCACCAATCGAGTCAACGCCACTATCCCACGCCCTTCTCTTCTCTTCCCGCTTTCTATAAGACCTCTCACCGTGGCATCAACTGCTCTCGGTGCTCTGCTCTCCACGAAGCGAGCCCCGCTCTCCTCTCGGCTCGGTGTGCCCGGTGCTCCTGTCTGTCGCCGGCGAGCTTAGCCTGCAACGCGCGCGGAGATGGAGGCGGCTCGGGTGGAGCCGCCTGGTCTGGACGTCGACAAGCTCACATACGAGATCTTCTCCATCCTCGAGAGCAAGTTCCTCTTCGGCTATGACGACCCCAAGCTTTTCTTGACCGGCGGCGGGTCACCGGCGCCGCTGGGGGCGGCGGTGGCGTCTGGGAAGGGGACGCCGGCGAGAGCCCCCGCAGCGGCGGAGGCCGGGAAGGTGTGTGTGCTGTCGATCGACGGCGGCGGGCGTGCCGCCGACGGGCTGCTCGCCGGGGCGGCGCTGGTGAGGCTGGAGGAGTCGCTGCGGCGGCGCTGCGGGGACCAGGGCGTGAGGCTGGCGGACTTCTTCGACGTGGCAGCCGGCTCCGGCGCCGGCGGCGTGCTCGCGGCCATGCTGGTCGCGCGGGGTGCGGACGGGCGGCCGCTCTTCTCAGCCGAGGACGCGCTCGCCTTCCTCCTGCGCAACCAACACCACCGGCGCGGGTGGTGGTCCGGCGGCGGCGGCGGCCTCCGCGCGCTGTTCCGCCGCCCGGGCGGCGCCGCCTTCCGCAAGGTGTTCGGCGAGCTGACGCTGCGGGACACGGTGCGGCCCGTGCTCGTGCCGTGCTACGACCTGGCCACGGGGGGGCCCTTCCTCTTCTCCCGCGCCGACGCCGCCGAGACGCCGGCCTACGACTTCCGCCTCCGCGACGTGTGCGCCGCCACGTGCGCCGGCTCCTCGGCGGTGGAGGTCCGCTCGTCGGACGGCGCGACGCGCATCGCAGCCGTCGGCGGCGGCGTCGCGCTCGGCAACCCCACGGCCGCGGCCATCACGCACGTGCTCAACAACAAGCGCGAGTTCCCGCACGCCGCCGGCGTGGAGGACCTCCTCGTCATCTCCATCGGCAGCGGCGAGGGCGCCGGGGCCGGGGGCGGCGCCTCGCCGCCGGAGATCGTCAGGATCGCCGCCGAGGGCGTGGCAGACATGGTACGAGACGCACGTGAATCCAACCAGTCTTGCTCTAAATAGCTAGTCGCGTGGTCCTTTCTTGCATCTTGTTCTTTGTGCTAGCTCTCCTCACTCTCGCTGCAACACATCTGACGCCAGGTGGATCAGGCAGTGGCCATGGCGTTCGGACATAATAGGACAAGCAATTACATCCGCATACAGGTCAGTACCATGGCCTCCTGCCCCCCCAGCATTGCACTCCATCCTTATGTTCCTCTTTTCTCACTTCTAGCTGCTCCCTGTTGCTTCGCTCTCTGAGGCGTGTCAAGATTAAGTTTTGCCGTCGGTGTTCGGTTCTGCAGGCGATGGGGTCGCCGACGGCGAGCCGGGGCGGCGGCGCGGGGCGGAGTGCGGCGGAGGATATGCTGTCGCAGAAGAACGTGGAGTCGGTGCTGTTCCGGGGGAAGAAGCTGGCGGAGCAGACTAACGCCGAGAAGCTGGAGCGGCTCGCGCACGAGCTCGTCAAGGAGCGCGACCGCCGCAGGACAGCGCCGCTCGCCGCCGCCGCCGCCGGGCAGCCGCCGGCGCCGGCGCCGGCGGAAGAGAACCCGGACGCCGGCGGCCACGCGCCGGCGTCGTACTCGAACCTCGTCAGCCAGATGTTTACCAGCATCCTATAGGCCGTACGTAGGTAGGTGAGTGCGTGCGTGCCGAGTGGAATGTGTTCGGAAATGATCGGATTGTAGTGTTGATTTCCCCCTCTCTTATTTTGTTTTGGCTTCTAGCTTGTCTTGTATCTGTAAATGCGGATTAACAGAATGGCGCGCGCCATGATCAGTAGGGATATGGGCGTCATTTTCTCGATCTCAGGATGCTAATGCAGGGCTAATATGTACGTTGACAAGAACATCTAGTAGTACTAGTAGTAGCTGACTAGCTGTGATTGAAGAGAATCTCAGGAGAAAAGGGAAACCGAATAGACCAATCAATCAAGCACTAGTAGCTGGTGGATTGCATGAAAACTAGTGATCTTCCATCAAAAGCTAAGAATATGTTCTGGGCAAATGTCTTCACGCTGACTCAAACTTCAGTGGTTGCTTCCACATCTGGAGAGTGGAGCATGAACTTGGTGGATTGGTGGCCCTCCACCTTCTAAGAACTGAACGAGAAAAGACTTACTCCATCTATAACGTTGAAATTTTTTTATTATATGCTAAACTAAACTTTCTGATCATTTTAAACATTGGTTTCAAAAACATAAAACTAATGATCAAAGGTGGATACTCCAAAGTTATTTAGAAACGATGTGAAAAGACATGAAATTAAAAGTCAAAATTTTCAAAAACATAACCAAATAATTTAAGAAAAACATGTAGAATCAGTTGTACAAATATAAAAAATGGACCTGCAATTACTAATTCAATATCATGATTATCATTTTTTTTATTGAACGCTGTTTTCTGTACTGCTGCACGAATTATGATGAGCTACAGCCAGTGAAGAGCCAGAGTAGCTTTGGAACCAGTGTAACTAGGAGTAATGTTTCCCTGGTTTTCAGTTTCACATACTACTCCCACCTGTACTGAAACCCATGGGAGTAAATTCCCGTGCTACAAGTTCCAATTTCTTGGTAAATGAGAACACTCAAATATTTTCTTAAACAAGGAGGCAAGAGAACTAATCATATTACTCCTACAATGGTAAAACACGAATAAAAGAAAGTGGTACAAACAAGCAAGGAACCAAAGCAGTCTAAACATGAAGGCTAGAGAGGGAAGCAAGGGAACACCAATAGCACAAGACCAAGCACCAACTAGCTCTTTCCACGCAAGAGCACACACCGATGGGAAGGACAGCTGGTACCTCGCGTCCCAAATGCTGAGAACTGGTTATCAGATCTGCAGGTAGCCAAAACATGATAATCAGAGTGCACAGGGGATAACACTAGAATTAAAGGCACGAAGGACCACACAAGAAGCTGCGGCTGAGGAAACACTTCGATCCCTTGAATGATCTCAAAATACAGAAACCCACAGCCTAAAAAAAGACGCTACAGTAACATCTCTACAGCAGCTCACCAACGTACGTGAGCAGTGAGCACACCAGCACTTTAACTCTTGTACTACATTATTGGATTAACTAGCAGTGTGGTACTCGTATTGGATTGCATCAGCATCAGCACCAGCACCAGCACCAATGTACAGTGCTACCAATAAACGCGAGTGCAATTGATTTTCACGCGAGAGCATTGATTTTAGCATGGCCAGCAATAGCATTGATTTTTATGTAGACAAACAACTCGTTGTAAAAAAGTTAGTATTATTAATACCTGTAGGAGTGAGCGTGAGGGCAATTAAGCATCCAACGCAGAGGCGACAGGTTCTGTGATGCAGGCTGGAGACGGATCTGCCGCTGCGAGCCTGCGAGACTGCAGCTTAATTAAGTCGCCTTTTTTAAGTAGAAAAATAACCCGACACCCAAGGCGCGCGTGTTGACGGGTAGGTGATGAACTGATGGTTTCTCTGATCCGTCGAAATAGGTGGCGCTCTTCCTGCTCCTGCGACGTGGGCCCTGCCCCGCTACGTGGAGGCCTGTAGAGCGGCTGAGACGGATATCGCCCGAGTATTTGCTGCGCTTCTGTATAGAAGCCTAGCGCTACTCTTCCCCGTGATGGCCACGTCGTCCGAAAAAGGTCGGCCGTTCGATCGTGTCGTGTGGCCCCGTCCTAGCCGTCCGATTCGTCCCCTCACAGGGGGCCAGGTTTGCGGAATATATGAGATATACTCCCAACAAACTGCTCCAGTGACTCCCCCGTGTATATTTGAATCTTGTGTCCTGTTCTCTGGAAGCATTTCTCACCTTTGGTTTTGTTTGTACGCCTGTAAACGCAGCTAAAAATGCAAGGATTTTGCAAATCCTATATATGGAAATCAAAACGCTCGTGCAAACTTCCTAAGTTCAAAAGTTCCAAACATGCAGCTCCTAGGAGCTACAATGTGGATCGGAGGAAAGTTCTGTATACTGTGTGTGCGCTGTGGGGCGTGACCGCGCGCGTGAGCTGATCCCAATTCCCAAGTAAGATGAGCCCAAGAGAGGGCGTGGGCTGCTGCATAGTTTACTAGAGAGCAGAGAACGGACCTACATCTCTCGGCCCCTTTAATTTGATGGAGTGGCCTAACGGCAACACTCAATAATCATCATGCAAACCACACCGAACCAAACTAGCTAGGTAAATAGGCATGCATAAAGCATACTCCCTCCGTCCCTTGAAGCATGTCATCCTAGCATTCAAACATTCAAATTAGCTAAAAGGTGAAATGACCTAAATACCCCTCATTAAATAGGAGGTGATAGGAAGTGGGAGGGTGGTTGGGGGTAAGATAGGAAGAAATTTAAAAAGGAGATGGATGGAGGGAAAGTAGTACTCTAGAGTGACATTCTTTTGGGGACAAAATTTGAATCCTAAAATGACTTGCTTCTAAAAATCCTTATATATCAGGATAGAGGGAGTAATGTGCTAGGTTGCAACTTACATACTAAGCTAGTGCTGTGCAACCTGTGCTGGTGGTGCAAGAGTTGGTAACCACTGACCAGTATCCAGTTACAGCAGACAATGCCAGGAGGGATAGAAAAATTACTGCCACCACAGCGCTTTGCCTTTTCTCCAAAGATCCAAAGTTAGGCCTTGTTTGTTTCAGATTAATGGAGCGTTGCGTTTTACTGTAGCAAATTTATGATCCCCTCAAAACACATCTTAACGAGTTCAAAAAATTATGAAAAAAATATTTTACAAACTTTAAGGAGTAGGTGGTGCAAGAGTTGGTAACCACTGACAAGTATCCAGTTACAGCAGGCAATGCCAGGAGGGATAGAAAAATTACTGCCACCACAGCGCTTTGCCTTTTCTCCAAAGATCCAAAGATAATGGCACTGCCTGCTACAGAACGAAAAAAAATAGATTACTGGTCAGAAACCGGCGCTTCTGCACCAGATGGCATCAGCTCAGTGTTATCATTCAGGCATTCACCAGATCACCAGAGAACCACACTCCCAGTTAAACTGGCTTTACTGGCGAGACTGCATGCCCACGCTGTAGTCTTTGTCTCCCTACTGCTTTGGATTCCATGCACAGATAGGTACATATAGGTCACCCGTGTAATATTACTACTATATTAATCTGTCATGACTTGCATTTGTATACGCAAGTAGCCAAGAATCTCTGCACCAGGGATGGAGCCAGGCAGCAACTTGCAACTTTTTGCAATTAAAAGAGCGTGATCAAATCTCACTCCTTTGGACCGAAAAATAATCTAGTCACAACCTTTGCAAAGCAACTTCTTGGAAAGAGGTGAGGTTGCCTCTGGTGATTAGAAAAAAAAAAACTCATTTCTCATACATGCACGTGTAGCTAGCAAGAACGCAGCGGCAAAATAATCCAGAAGCAGAACGAAGAAGCGGGGCCGCAGCAGCCTCTAGGCGACGGCGAGGCGACGCAAGGAGAGCGAGCAAGCGGCGGCGGCGGCGGCCTCATCGGGAAAAGATTATATAGGATTGCTAGCTAGGGTTTGCATTAGAAATAACAGCCCATTGATGGCCCATTAGGCCCAAATATCACATAAAAGTCTTATTTCTATTTAATCATCAATGTAAATTAAATTTATGGATATTACAGTAGTTCTGTCACATGTCCTGCAGATCACTTCATTAATTTCTGTTTGTTGGTCTTTATGTGCATTTTAATGGCAAAGTAATCATCTTAAGGTATAACCAATTATGGGCAATATTCTGACATGGCAATGGTTTCCTGTCAGGAGCTCTGCTTGTAAGATGATCAAAACACTGGTGCCACTTATGAGGACCTTGGACCAAATGCCAGAGGAGGTATACTTTGATGTTCTAAAATTTGGATACAGTATATTGTGCTGAGCTGATGCTGTTGATTGTTTTTATACAGCAAACCATTCTAATGAAGCTGCTATACTACGATGATGTCACAGTGAGTCATCACTTACTCTCCTAGTTATTTTTTTAATCATATATTCAAATATGGAGCTGCCACTGTAGATACTTTATTCATTTTATTTTGACAAAGAGTAAAATACACGGACGGTTCCTAAACTATTAGTCGATTCTCATCTAGGTCCCCAATCTATGAAACTACAGTTTTGGGTCCCTAATCTTTTAAACTGGGTCCACCCCGGTCTGAACTTGCCATGTGACAACGCTAAAGCTGACGTGGCGCTGACATGTCACGTAAAATAGTTTTAAAAAGGGGAAATCATTAAAAAACATAAACATATGTGGAAATCATTAAAAAATCATTAAAAATGTAAAAATCATTAAAATGTGGGAAAATTATTTTAAAAATCATAAAAAGGAAAAAAACCAGAAAATCATTAAAAACATATAGAAAATATCAAAAGAATCATAAAAATACGAGAAAATCATTCAACAATAAGAAATCAATAAAAATTATGGAATCAATAAAAATTATGGAATATCATGTAAAAAGCATAAACATATGAAAATATCATAAACATATTAAACAGAAACATAAAGACAGTGTGGTCGCATTTAATCACTCTATAAGTGTAAGCACAAGACTTCTAGCATTGTGACGTATGGGAGCCCTCAAGTGTTATTTTTTTTCTTTTTTTTTTATGAATTTTTCTAATTATTTTACTATTTTCCGTATTTTTTATGATCTCTGAAATTTTTAGGATTTTTTTATGAATTTTTTAATTAATTTATGTGACATGGACGGCCTTGTCAGTGCCACATCAGCTATAGGGCTATCACGTGGCAGTTATGGACTGGGACGAACCCACATAAAAAGATTAGGGACCCAAAACTGCACTTTCATAGATTAGGGAGCTGGATGAGAATCGACTAATAGTTTAGGAACCACCTATGCATTTTACTCTTTGACAAATAAGGGTTTAACTTTTCTTGTTCTGTACTACTCCGTACTTTGTTCGTGGAAGCTAAAACATCTTTTCCATATTTGACAGTCTGAGGATTACGAGCCTCCATTTTTCAAGTGTTGTGCTGACAATGAGGCCATAAATATATGGAACAAGGACCCCTTGAAGATGGAAGTGGGAAATGTCAATAGCAAACATCTTGTCTTAGCTTTAAAGGTATTGGATATTACAGGCATTTGGCCAGAAAAAAACATTGCCAAGTTTTTCAATTAATTTCGTTCAAAAAAAGAGTTTTTCAATTAAAATCTGCTACTTTTCATGTTTTATTCGTCCGTGCAGGTCAAGAGTGTCCTGGACCCATGTGATGTAACAATGCTAACCGTGAAGATGACAATATGAGTTTTGGCCATTAAAAAACATTGCCAAGTTTTTCAATTAATTTCGTTAAAAAAAAGAGTTTTTCAATTAAAATCTGCTGCTTTTCATGTTTTATTCGTCTGTGCAGGTCAAGAGTGTCCTGGACCCATGTGATGATAACAATGCTAACCGTGAAGATGACGATATGAGCTTGGATAATGAATCTGACCAGGATATTGACTTCTCTGACACTGAGGTAAAGAACAAACATGACATATAATTGAGAATCATTTTTAGTGATATAGTTTTAATTTGATCCCTTGTGTGTTACAGTAGCTCCCATTTGGGTGAAAATTATAGGGTTAATATGATATATGTCACTGCTCAAACCCTTAATTCGAGAATTGCCAGCGTTCCTTTGATAATAGGATAAATGCCATCACGTAACTGTATTTCTTCGATATATGTCACCCCATGCGACACATGTCCATTTTGACTTGTATTTTCGGATTTAGACCATTTTGCCCTCATCTTCAACCTACAGCTCTCCTTCATCCTCTCCCCAACCTCTCCTATTCCTCTCTCTCCTTCCTTCTCTTCCATCCAGCCAAGCTTCTGAGGCACACACACCAGCGTGCAAGCAATCACGGTGAGCTTCGTGATGTGGCGGCGACCACGAGCGCGTCATCGACGACGCCAGTGTGACACACTCCTCCAAAAGTTGTGGCGAGTGGCGAGGGCTTTGGCGAGGGCAGCCAGAAGCATGCGGAGGAGGACGACGAGGCCAGCGGGGAGAGGCGGCGGCTTCGGCGAGGGCGGCAAGAGGCGGCGGCGGTGACGGCAACGCCGCCTTGGAGTAGCTCGCGCGCCACGGTGCCTCGGAGTTGCAGCAGCGGCGCCACCTTGGAGTAGCTCGCACGCGGGGAGCAGAAGACAAGGGAGGAAGAAGAAAGAGGAGGGAAGGAGAAGCCGGCTATGGGGAGAGAGAGAGAAAGGGAGTGAGGAAGAAGGGGGGTTAGAAGACGAGGGCAAAATGGTCAAAATACAAAAAAAAAGTCACATGTGCAGGAAAAAAGGGACATGTGTCGCATGGAGTGGCATATATCAAAGAAATGTGGTTTCATAATGGCATATATCCAATTAGCAAAGGAACGATGAGTGTTTGAGCAGTGGCATATATCATATTAACCCAAAATTCTGATGTTTATAAATATTTCATTCTCATCTCATTGAAAGTATTGCCTGATATTATCCCCAATTCTATCAGGTTTGGCCATCTGAAGCAGACCGTTACATTGTTGCTCATAACGGTAATGTTTCTATAATGATGTTATTGTCCCATTTACTGTTTTTGTGCTGATATACTTATTAAAACAGATGGGAATTACAAAGGTCAAAGTGGTACAATCTCAGAAGGTAAGTTTATTTTGTCTCCAGTGAGCTTCATTTGCCCATGCACATATTTATTTTTATCCATACAGAAGCAGATTTGTGAAATTATCAGTTTATTTAGATGTGCTGGGAAATTTCTGTATGCCTGCATCATATGTGTTAGATATGTATAGTATATATGGGCTATGTACATATGGGCCTAGGCCCATTTACCTGTTGTGTTAGAGTTTTCTTGTACTCTATATATATACCAGCCCCTAACCACATATCAATATACAAGTGCTATTCCTAACATGTATCAAAGCGTTAGGTTTGGGTTTTGTTTACCTCTCTAGCCGACCCAATCTGCGCGTTCCACTTGCACGCTCTCTCTATTCCACCACCATCATCCCGCTGAATCAACACCTTCTTCCCTAGATAAGGCCGTTGCTCGTCGGATCTTCTCCCTCACTACCGCTGGATCCTCTGCGTCACGCCGCCGCATATGCTGCTCAAGTTGTCTCCGCTCCGTCACCCGCGAAGCCGACGCTGTAGCCGTGCTACGCGTGTGAAGACCCCATCACTGCCGCCGTCAGGGATCTGCCGCCGCTCCTCTTGCCGGAGGCCGGAGTCCGCCACCGCAACTCCTCTTGCCGGAACCTGAGCCCACCGCTGCCGCTCTCCACTGGCCCTAGGTCGCTGCCGCCCCCTTTCGACCGGGTTGGTCTGACCGGTCGGGTTGTGTTGTGTGGGTCGGGTTGTTGTGTTGTGTTGTGTTGCGGGAGTTTATGTGCGTAAACAAAAAAGAAGAAAAAAGAAAAAAGAAAAAAATGCCGTCAAGAACTGTGTTTGTTCCTCGTTGTCATGTGCTTTTTGATGGGTTCAATTTTCGGGATTGGGCCTAGCATATGCGCATTCATATGCATGACCAGCGTTTCAGGGATTTTCTCATAGGCGAGTTACCTTGCCCGCCGCGTCCTGATCCCCCGAAAGTGTCCGCTTCACGGTCTGATGATACCGGGAAGCTCTCTGAGGCTGAGTTTCTGTTGCTGCTAAGAAGGCCTTCTATGATGATAAGAAGGCTATGGAGTACTGCAATTTCCAGTACACCGCTTATAAATTCTGCTGTGATGAGGATGCTCGTGTCTCTGTTGTTTTGATTGCTAGCATGCAGGTGCATCTTACTGGAGAAGTAGTCTCCTTGGCTTCTGC
Organism: Raddia distichophylla; assembly: GCA_005191435.1. Lineage (NCBI taxonomy): Eukaryota > Viridiplantae > Streptophyta > Magnoliopsida > Poales > Poaceae > Raddia > Raddia distichophylla. Next base: position 195,541 of record SPJY01013139.1, read on the forward strand.
TCAGCTGATGTGGTCACGTCTTTGGGATCAGTACGAGCCCTCGGGTGGCTCTCAGTATCTTGCTGCTCTTCGCCATGAGAAGTCTCTACAACAGGGTGATTCTACAGTGTATGAGTTTCACGTCCAGCTTTCTGAGGTGTAGCATTAGTTGGACTCTTTGGATGCTGCTCTTGATACTGAAGAAAATCATGCTCCCTGGACTTGTGCTTGTTGTCAGCTCTAGCGATCCCGTCTGTAGCTTCGTCGAGTCTACGACTTCGTTGAGGCTAGAGTTTGAGTAAGCTCGTACGCAGCTTCTTGCCCGTCACCCTCATGTCACTATGTTGGAGGCTCTCACTGCTCTTCGTACTGAGCAGGTTCGTCTTTATGGTGCTGATCTGCTGACTTCTCCGTCAGTTTTTACTTTTCGGCCACCGGCTTCGACTTATACTGGTCCTCGATCGTCTTCTTCCCATCCTCGAAGTCTTCTGGAGTGACAATGAAGGCTAGTCCTCACTACACCTGCTGTGACAGGGATGGTCATGTGGAGCAGTTTTGCTACACCAAGAAGGATATTGCTCGTCGCCGTTCGCGTAAGGGCACTGCAACACCATTGACAGGAGACTCAGATTTCCAGCGCAGTCCAGATGACTCTACTAAGATTCTTATGCTATTGTGTCGCATGGCTGCTTCTTCTTGGGTTCTGCTGCTTCTGCTTCACAATCTTCTACTGAGACACCAGGTACATCACCATGGATTCTTGAATGGTAATTCTTCCTGATGTCCTTTCTAACTTCCCTGACATATCAATGGTAATTCTTCCTGTCATTTTCTTTTTTATAATGAATGTTACTATCTAGCATTGACTTGTAAGCAAGTAACAGACATTTACTAGTTGTAGTGCCCCAATGTATATGAAGAAAACATGCCTTGATATATGAGTTATATGGCCTGCTGTTAACAATCAGTTGTTGCATATTTTGCAGGAAATGGTTGAAGGTAATGACGGAAAAAATAACTTCAGTGTGCTGATCAGATTGATCCTATATAATACAGGTGTTCTTTCTTTTGTACTCATTTAAAGTTTTTGAACTTCCAGAGTCCAGACTAATGAGTCACTTTTCAGATACTGGAGAGGCTACTTAAAGATGGTTTACTTTCTAGGACAAACAAGGATGGTTATGCTGTTAACAAGGTCAGCCTAAGCAACATTATTGTTTACCATGTGCTAGGAGTATTGTTCTTCATTTTATTGTTTACCATGTGCTACATTGTTTAGATGTGGTCGCGTCTTTGGGATCGATACGAGCCCTCGGGTGGCTCTCAGTATCTTGCTGCTCTTCGCCATGAGAAGTCTCTACAACAGGGTGATTCTACAGTGTATGAGTTTCACGTCCAGCTTTCTGAGGTGTAGCATTAGTTGGACTCTTTGGATGCTGCTCTTGATACTGAAGAAAATCATGCTCCCTGGACTTGTGCTTGTTGTCAGCTCTAGCGATCCCGTCTGTAGCTTCGTCGAGTCTACGACTTCGTTGAGGCTAGAGTTTGAGTAAGCTCGTACGCAGCTTCTTGCCCGTCACCCTCATGTCACTATGTTGGAGGCTCTCACTGCTCTTCATACTGAGAAGGTTCGTCTTTATGGTGCTGATCTGCTGACTTCTCCATCAGTTTTTACTTTTCAGCCACCGGCTTCGACTTCTACTGGTCCTCAGTCGTCTTCTTCCCCATCCTCGAAGTCTTCTGGAGTGACGATGAAGGCTAGTCCTCACTACACTTGCTGTGACAGGGATGGTCATGTGGAGCAGTTTTGCTACACCAAGAAGGATATTGCTCGTCGCCGTTCGCGTAAGGGCACTGCAACACCATTGACAGGAGACTCAGATTTCCAGCGCAGTCCAGATGACTCTACTAAGATTCTTATGCTATTGTGTTGCATGGCTGCTTCTTCACCCTTGGGTTCTGCTACTTCTGCTTCACAATCTTCTACTGAGACACCAAGTACATCACCATGGATTCTTGAATGGTAATTCTTCCTGATGTCCTTTCTAACTTCCCTGACATATCAATGGTAATTCTTCCTGTCATGTTCTTTTTTATAATGAATGTTACTATCTAGCATTGACTTGTAAGCAAGTAACAGACATTTACTAATAATGTATATGAAGAAAACATGCCTTGATATATGAGTTATATGGCCTGCTGTTAACAATCAGTTGTTGCATATTTTGCAGGAAATGGTTGAAGGTAATGACGGAAAAAATAACTTCAGTGTGCTGATCAGATTGATCCTATATGATACAGGTGTTCTTTCTTTTGTACTCATTTAAAGTTTTTGAACTTCCAGAGTCCAGACTACTGAGTCACTTTTCAGATACTGGAGAGGCTGCTTAAAGATGGTTTACTTTCTAGGACAGACAAGGATGGTTATGCTGTCAACAAGGTCAGCCTAAGCAACATTATTGTTTACCATGTGCTAGGAGTATTGTTCTTCATTTTATTGTTTACCATGTGCTACATTGTTTACCATGAATGGTTTCAGATCGCTGATCCCAAAATTCCACGTATAAAAGAAAGAGATCAGCATGCAGAATGTTTCTCCAACTGCGGGAACTACAAACAACAATGGTGATCTGATGTATATGAAGGTGATCTATCTTATACCGTTAACTTGTTTATGCATGCCATTTCCTCTGATATGATACTGTTGTTACAGGCACTATACCATGCACTTCCAATGGATTACGTGACAATAGCCAAGCTTTAGAGCAAGCTAAAAATATGCAAGATGGATATGTGTTGACACAAAAAGATGGATTTCTGTGAACACACGTGCAGAAGCGTCAATCCAGCGATTGCGTCGCAACTAAACCAAGCGTGCCAGTCGATTTGACCGGTAATTCATCCAACCAAACATTAGGTAACTATTTGAATCTGTCTGTAGAAGTCTGGAGGTGCATGTACTAGATTTTAGCCTATCTTCCTTGAGATGGTTCGCCTTTCAATTTTTTTTGGGTGAAGTTGGCTAGCCAGGGGAGTATGAAATGGTTTACATTATTGATCAATTCTGTTGGTGTGAAGGAGGATAACTGATAAACCAGTCCACTATATAATTATCCAGAAAGACTTATTACTGAGATTCATCCCATTATGCATGTTGGTCACCTACACTGTTTTGTAGCAATGCTTGCATGTGGATATTTCTTGAAAACCAGAGGTCAGCATGGCGGATTGCTTCACTCACGATGTGGATTCCTTTGAAAATTTTGGATACCTGGTCTTGTCTTCTTTTGAGCGCAGGATACCTGGTCTTGTTTTTTTTTTTTTTTTGGTGTCCGATGCATTTTACTAAACTGACACTAATCCTTCAAAATTGATTGTCTGATCATGCCTATGCACCTTTTCTGATTTGCAAGTTTCCAGATTATGTCATTTGCAAATGTTTGATCTTCACTAACTATATATCGCTCTGTTACAGCGAAAACAGTCATTCACTCTGAAGCCACTAGCAGAAAGCTCCTTGAGATAAAAAAGATACTGGAATTCAATGTAGGCGAGCAAATGGTACTGTATAATTCTTCTAATACTGTACGATTACCACCACCAGGCCTTATCTGCTACTTGTGGGCCTGTGGCATGATTCTACCGACCTGTCGTTTATTCCTGATGGATTTCAATCTCCGCTGTGTAATGCAGCCGATTGATACCAATGCAGGGCCTGCTGAGTCTGAGCGCAAAGATGTCGCACTGAGTGGTAACCGGTAAGAGCATCCACATCTGCTACTCTATCCCCACCCTCTATTTCACTATTAGAGGGTCCCTCTATCATTCCCTCTAAATTTCCTTCAGATTTTACACTGCACTCTAAAAGATTCCTTTCTGACATCAGACACTCTATCCAGAGCCACAGTATTATAGAATGCCTGCTACGGATGCTCTAAGTGGTAACACTGACGCACATCCATGTCCCTGTTAGTCTGTCAGCAGTCTTAGCCTGATTACGACCCCATCTAGTCCAAGAATTTTGCAGACTTGACAATTTATGCAGTCACAAACCTAGCGTATGAACGTGATTGAGGTGCGATGCGATGTTTTTGTAGCAGCCGGCCGCGCCAGGTTGTTCCCTGGAGAGTGGAATGATTGGACAGAGGATCAGAAAGTCCTCGGTTGTTGCTGACGAGACCTAGTCCACTTAGACCTGGCCAACGGGCCGGCCTGGTTCAGCACGGATCGTTTCCAGGCTGGCCCGATTCGTTCGGCCTAGTTTGGTTTTCGGCCCGGTTACTATGTGAACCAGGCCAAACAAACCAACAGGCCGACTAGCCGAGTCCTCAGTCCAGGGTCGGCTCAGTCGGCCCGGTTTTTATGTAATATGTCAAAAAATCAGAAAAATTCAAAAATTCAGAAATGCGAATCATAATTCTTGTAATTAATTAAAAATTCAAATATATATGGAGAAATATTTAAAATGCATTGCTGAGCTTTTTTATTAATGTGTATTTACATGGCTGCCTCGTTAAAAGCTTTACCAAGTAAAAACTCAATTTGAGAAAACCTTGGCAAAGAAAAAAAAGTACATCCTAAAGCTCTTCAATACAAGCATAAAAAATTTTGAGGTCTTTTTCGATCTTTATCAAGTTCTAAGCCTCCGAATGCAGCCCCCAACTCTTGATTTTGTCTTTCGGCGATGGTGTTTTGATGTCATCTTTCGGCTAATGCCCAATCCTTTGTACTCACTAGTATTTTGACCCTGTCACTATGGAGGGAAGTTCGTCTTTCCTCTAGAATTCTCCCAGCGAGGATTAAAGCGGACTCAGAAGAAACTGTGGAGAGCGGAGCAGTTAACACATCCCTTGCTAGTATTGATAGCACCGAATATGTTCCATTATACTGCTGCCACCGTGTTAGAATATTAAACTCTTCTTCTTGTAAGTCGATGACGTCCTTTTCTACATAGGAGGCAAGCTCGCCAACAGCTCCGCGTGATGCCTGTGTAGTCGGTGAGTTGCACTGTCCGAAGAACTTGAAGTGTCCTTTCCCGTGCTAATCTTCCAAAATGTCATCTTTCTCCCTGTTTGTTGAACTGGTGGTGGTCGTGGAGGACGAACTCCCGCATACTTTTGTTTATATTTTCTATACAAATCATTAAGTTTACTTCTAGCTCCTTGAAAATAATTTGAATAATCTATTCCAGTAGCAGCACCAAGTTGTGTTAGAGCATTAGTTAATCCAGAAAGTTTAGCTCTAGGGTCTAAAAGAAAGTAAAACAATATAAGAATGGAACATCTCTCCAGTATTTTAAATATTTAGATTTCATATGGCTAACTGCATCAAATAAAATAGGATCATTTTCAAACATTTTTAACTGATTAGCAATGTAATAAATGGACATAATAATAGAAGAAGATGTAGGCTCATACATAGTAGAAGCGCTAACGGTAGCTTTGTAAAAAATCTGAAGAAATGAATTTAAATGAGTAAGTACCTGTCAAACCCGTGGAGTCAAAAGTGGCGTTCCATCTTGAGTTGGATACTGAGTGTTAATAAAAACTTCAAAAACCTGTCTATAAGAAAATATATGCTGTAACATAAGATAGGTGAAATTCTACCTAATAGGCATGTCTAAGCCAAATTTCCTAGGGTAAATAGATGACGCACGACAATAGTTTTTTCATGCAGCAATTCTTGTATTAGAACTATTTAAAAATGAGATTGCATCACCAATAACTTGAAGATAAGGTTGCAATCTTTTTAAACCACATTTAACAATTAAATTAATAATATGACATCACAACGTCGATGCATTTAAAAAATTCGGCATACATAGATAAAACAGGTTTCAAAACATTCATGACACTAGTATTAGCAGATGTATTATCCATGGTAAAAGCAAAAAAATTCTTGGTTATTTCAAATTATTGAACAACATTCATAATGCAATCAACAATATTCTTGCCAGTGTGATTAACATCAATAAGGTGAAGAACAATTACTCTTTTTTCTATTTGCTAAGTTTGGTTAACATAATGAGCAACAACACTTAAATAATTTTATCTAGCCCTACCAGCCCAGATGTCCGAGGTTAACGAAACAAAAAATATGCATGTTTTATATTGTTCTTTTAACTTTAACTTGTTAGCGGTATACAATTTTTTTCAAATCTCTAGTCGTTGTTTGATGAGAAACACTAGTTGTCGGTGTCTGGGAATCGCGCTCCTGAAGAGCAGCGGGTCCACGGACCGACAGACAAATTTGTAGTTGGAGTGAGGCCCAACGACAACCCTTCTCAGCAGCCCAGGTGGCGGCCGAGCCTACGGGGGCTCAGGCCGCGCAGTCTTCCCGGACTAGGCCCGGTGCGACTTGGCGATCCAGGTACAGGTCCCTTGTACGGTGAGAGAAGAGAAGAAGGGGAGAGAGGAGGAAGAAGAGAATACAAACCACGAAGACACAAGTGATTTACCCTGGTTCGAGCCCCCACTGCCGGGTAATAGCTCTACTCCAGCCTTGTTGACTATACGGTGGAAAACAGTACAAGGGTGCTGAGACAGGGCTTGAAGGCGCCGATCCCGAGCTTACAGATGTGTCTAAGGACTACGGCTACTGCTAAGGAAGCTTGGATGCTTGGGTGATTGCGCGGTGGAATCGTCTGAGACTGCTTGGCCTCCTCGGGGATATGGGGCCTTTCCTTTTATAGGCGCGGCGGGTCGCCCGGGGCTGATGCGGCAGGCCCCGCGCCGGTCTTTGCTTTAGTGGCGATGCTCTTGTCTCATTTCGGGGCTCTGTCTGGTCTCGAGCCTGCAGGGAGAAACTGATCAGGTTAGTACTGGACACATGTTTGCCTAGGAATACCGATACGGGGAGAAACCTTCTTTAGGGAGAAAGCACTTTTCCTTTATCCCCAATATAGCATTGACTGGACCGAGCCAGTCTCGCGCAGCCCGTTGGGGGCGTCGCGTAGTGTAACAACCGTTCGCTGCCTGCCAAGGAGGGCAAACAACAAACCAAGCTGCCCGCGTGCTTTTCCCCGGGCTGCGGGTTCCCGGGGAGACGCAGTTCTTCCTGGTCAAGGCCGGGGAAAGTGTGGTGGGTCATGACAGTTGTCGCCACCTGCCCGCGAATAGGCGGACTGTCCGCGGGGCCTTCCTCCGGGCTAACGATAGCCCGGGAGGTGCGTCATGCCCCTAGCAGGGATCCAGGGAGACGCGGTTGACCTGGGCAAGCCCGGGGAAGACCCTAGCGGGCTAAACGCTTCCTTTAGTACGGCCAGGGGCGGCCTTTAGGACCTCCTGTTTGTACGGTGGGCCAGTACGGAATTGGCCCAAGGCCCATCTCAAGGTGGGCCGCTCATCAATCACCAACACTAGTATATCTAGGATTATGAGCAGTTTTAATATATTCTTCGAAAGCTGGAGAATCACCAAAGCCTAAAGTTTAATCTTCAGAAGAAATTAATCGACATAACGCCTCCCTAGCTACCACGGGATTATACTCCTAGTTATTTACCGAACCATCAGGGTTATAGCTCAACTGTTGCTGTCTCATTTGAATACCTTTCTTTTTTCTTACATGTCGTAGTGTGCCTTTTCAGATGTCCCATACCCGAGCCCGTCGGCGCCGATAACTCCTGTCCACAAATTTTACATTTAGCCCCATACCTCATTAGTCTGCTGTCCACAAGGTGCTTCAACTCCTCGTAGTCGTTCCACATATCTGACCGGTTCAGTCGAGCCCGCTTTGATCTGACGGTATCGGAGCCGAAAGCAGAAGTTGAACCCGATCCGGAACCATAGGGATGATCCTCGGTTTCGGTAGTTTTTGTTTCTTGAAATGGTTCTGGTAGACTTTGACCGATTCGTTTTCGTAGTCATCCGGTGTTAATCCGAATTGGCTATGGTGAATTCGTCATACGGAGAACTACCATCAGCCATTTCGGGAAGCTATGTACACATGAAATAACAAAACAACAATTAATTTAGAATCACTATAAACAAATCAAATATATAGCAAACAAACATATGGAAATATAGCAACCTCACAGTATCACACTAACAAATATGAAAGTTAGAAATATTTTCCTGAAATATTTCTAACTTTACCCAAATTTGCAATTAGCAATGCTTTTCTAGCTCATAAATTGCAAATACGCAATGAATAGAAGAGATTCAAGAGAGAATGGATTGGAAGTGTGGCAGGCTGTTGAGGGGTGGGCACCCTATTTACAGGAACAAAATTGAGATTTTTCGGAACGGCTATAAACAACTATATTCGCAACGGGTATAAAAAAGCGAACCGAACTAATCGGCCCGCTCGGTTCGCTGCCACGTGTCAAGCCGAGCCGTTGCCACGCCGGGCGCTGGGCGGGAAACGGCCCAGGGACCGGAGCGGGCGGGCACGTGGCCAAGCCGCGTTCGCTGGGGCGCGCGGCGCACGGGGACAGTGCGGGGCCACGAGCGCTGTGGCGTGGGCGCTTCCACGCGTGGCGCAGTGGCGCTGCGTACTGGTGCTATAGCGCACTGGCGCATTGGACCATCGGGGTGCGGGACTGTGGAGAGCGGGCGGGCCGGTGGGCAACCGACGCGAGAGGGGGATTTGATTTTCAAATTTTGAATAGCTACAGTAGAACGGGCCAAACGAACTGAACCGGACCAGTTCGGCTCGCATAGTAACGAACCGGGCCGTTACTATGTGAACCGAATCGTGCTGACGGGCCGCGTGCCAGGCCCAGGCATGGTTTGCTGCCCCGAACCGAGCCGGCCCAATGCATAGTAGCGGGCTGCCTGGCTCGGCCCGCTTGGTTTGGCCCATATGGCCAGCTCTAAGTCCACCCACGACAAGCGATCCAGGAAGGCTAGCACGGTAAAAAACCCCTCACGCTTTCTAAACTAATTTCTTTTGCATGATACATCAGGTGTATGGACATGTTCATGATCTTATAGTTACGTGCAAGCACGCAACAGGGGGATATGGTCCTTGACGCGGACGAGACGAGCTGTTGTCGAAACTAACTGTTGACACCCAAATTTGGCAGAAAATCGGATATTGTGAAGGAGATAAATTTAGTGGAAATATTGGGCCGAATTAGAAAATGGGCTTCATCGGCAAAGAAGATAAGCATATCGAAGAATACCGATAATTATAAAACTCCGGAAGAAATACGATTTGATCGGGAGCGCGCGACGCGGTAAAATATGTCATATCGGTATCAAATTTGTAATAGTATAAATAGGACCTTAGGTATCGGGAAAACGATATATACATCATACACAACACAACTACTTTCTAGAATCCGATCGATTTCGTCGAAAGGCTTCAACTCGCTTGGTAGAGCTATCTCGATGGGATAATCGATTCTCTTCCTGTAACCCGTATGCATGGCTGTATCATCTTGATCTCGTGTATACAAAGAATGTTAAACTGTCTCGGGATTTACCGATCTTTAATATGTTTTCGCATATTGCACTGTCTCGATTTAATCGATCTGTAATATGTGTTTATCCTGCAATGCCGATTGTCAAGTATTTCCTATGTCTTTTTTCTGAATCCGACGTATGCAACTGTCTCGTTTAATCGATATTGTGTATGCCTAGTTTAGGATCTTTCATGTGAAACGTTTGCCGATTAATGTTGCATCTACCTTTATTAGTCTTAGACCTTTAAATCGGTTTATTGGTTTGCATCTAGATTTGGATATGAATACTGTCTTGGCCTGACCAATTTGTTCAATCTATTTCTTGGTTTAATCTAATATATTGATACGAAGGTTTAATACTAATATTATATAAAAATACCAAAAAGAAGTAGAAGATTTATAATTAAATGCCTATTTACATTTAATTGCTCTATCAGGCATTAAGCCGATAGATCTCGTAATCGGGTTATTTAAAGCCGATTACATATAACCTGATCTGGCTAATTTTAAAAGCCGATTGGGGCTAAGTCACTGACGATTTTCTCCTTGTCAATTTATAGGTCAAATTGACTGGCATGCTTAGATCTTGGTTGCGACGCAATCCCAGAGTTGACGCTTCCGCACGTGTGTTCACAAAAACTCACTTTTGTGTCAACACTAACGCCTTTGACTGTTATCAGAGCCACCGCCTATGAGTTCTACTCTTTATTTTGATTCATTGTTTGGATGAAAATAAAAGATACATAACCTCTCTTTTATAAGGAGAACAGACTTAGATTCTAAGAGAAGATCGACTTGAACTGTATGAAAGTAATTGTTTCAACTCTAAGAAACTAATCCCTAATAGATAAAAACATATCATAAAATAACCGCAACCTAGGGCCACGTGCTACAGCACCCACAATACTGTTCACGCGTGCTACAGTATTGTATATACATTCACAAAATCATAAAATTCTCTCAATCAGCACACATTCAAGGCCTATATGAAACTATACACAAAGCATACACAAATTCTACAATATCCCCGGACACACATAAACAAAGAAGGCAACAAATCCAAATCTCAGCCACTGGCAGAGCAAAATCTAAGGCCGGCGGCGAGGCTTCTGGTTGGGGGAGAACGGGCCGGCGGAGACGTGCTTCTAGATCGGCGGCGACGAGCTTCCCCGGTCAGCGACGAGGAGCGGCGCCGAGGCCTTCCACGACAAAGGGCAAGGGGGCGGCGGAGACGGGCTTTCCTGGCCGGCGACAGGGGGGACAGGGGGCGTCGCCGAGGCCTTCCACGTCGACGGCGACTAGAGATTCCAGGGGCAGTGCTCCACCATGAAGCAAATTAAGTGCCTGGGGGTCTTTGAAAAACTCACACGCCACCTAAAGAGAGGTGGACGGTTGAATGAAAAAGCCACGGCTCCCATTATCGTTCGTCCGATTTGAATCGTGTGGGTCAGAGAGTCTGGTTGCATGAGTGCATGGAGCCAGCGGTTGCACCAGATCCATTGCCCTGATAATAGGCTCTATTTAAGTAAAAAAATAAGAACTCCTTCCAGCAGCAAGAAAAGACTAACCGAACATTTTCAGGTTCTCCACAAATTAACATCTTACATGTTCTGTAACCTTCATAACAACCCAAAAACAAATTCAAATTCTATAGGACGGTTCATACCTAAGAAGCATTACAGAACATCTTACAACAGTCTTCCATACCGTCAATGCAATAGTTCTAATCTTAACGTAATACTTAAATCAAGTAAAGCCTTACTAAGCAATAAAGAACTTAGCACTATTAGCAGTGTGTAGTTCTTGTATTTCATAGTATAAAAAAATACACAGTGGTGCAAAATTAGTAAATGTTGAGAACATGAACATGGTAATTTGTTATTCAAATTTTGTGAGCTGTTGTCATTTAAGCATCACTACATTTTCTAGTCGAGGTCGAGATGGCTAACTAGTCCGTGCTTAACCATTTCTTATGCAAGTCGTTGAAAAACTCGAAAAGGTGGAGTGCAAAACATAAACAAACACGAGCTCATCTTTAGCACTGTGTTCCCTGGTATTCCTTAGCAAATGAATGATCCCCATCGAACTTGTTTGGTATTCTATAACTATTTTCTGACCCTTTAGTTTGGTTTGACCTCTGGTTCAGCCTTTGCTTTTACGTCTGGCTTGGCCTCTGGTTTGACATTTAATTTGGCCTTTGATTTGACCTTCAACCTCATTTAAGTGGAATTGGATAGTATCAGCCATGTACTTATTTCTATAATGGCCCTACTTGCCGTTGCTGCTTGGCGTACTTCTAGCTGAGCCTAGTCAAAAAGTTTTCACATAGTCGTTACATCGTTTACTTTCTCCTGCCATACTCCTTTTTATCCGTGACCACAATATACATCATTCGAAAGAAATCTGAAGAAACAGTAAGATTCATCAAGCAACAATTCATGCTGAGAAACTCCGCGTTGTGTTCTCCATATTCGATCAGAAACAACGAAGCTTCCACATCAGATGGGATTACCTCAGTGTGAAACAATTCCGATCGGATCAATTCAACAGAATTCAAGTAATCGTTTCGCGTCAAATCGTTCGTGTAAGCTGGAAGTTCACCATCAGGCTACCTAACAAACACTTTAAGGGATTCCTTGTGCAATCTGCATACCAAAATTTTCACCCAATACTCTTTTTTACTTATTAAGCTTCAGCAACACACGGTACGCTCTTATCAAAACCAATCTTAATTTGCTTATTGTAACAGATATCTTCTTATTTTCTTTAATTACATTCAGAGACTTATTTTCTCTGTCAATTGATTGTTTGCAACTTCTAAGGTCAACATGTTCTTCATCTTCGAGGGGGCAGCAGAACAGTGCATGGAACAATTGTAGGTTCTGCAGCAAAATAAAGATAAACTTAGAGCCCCTTCTTTCCAGCTTATCTATCTTATCTGACTTATTTTTTCCGTTTATCTATCTTATCTGACTTATTAACCCATTTACTTAAGTCAAATAAGCTATGCCCACCCGACATTTGAACATGCACACAAGATACAGCTCAAACCTTTCTTTGAGTTTTTTTCTTCTTTTAGAGAGAGCGATTTTTTAGGTCCTTGGTCTGATTGGCTTTTGGCCCTTTTGTTACTTCGCGTTGTTGCACTTGGCTCTGTGGGTCCGCTTCCTGATTGGCTTTTGGCCCTTTTAACATATTCTCTTCCCTGGTAAACAAAAGTCAAAATTGAAATTTAAATCGAAATTTGATCTAACAAGCAAGTTCCTCATTTTCTTTTAAATAAATGCGCTGCCATCCATCTTCTTAAATTTTTTTGGTTCATTGTGATAATGGTGGCATCGGTTTTTATGTGAGAGGATGAATACATGATGTATATGCAACAATATGTGCTACACCATAAAGGTAATGAAGAATTAAAATGTCGTTCAACCAAAGAAATTAGTTTCGGATCTACTAAAGCTTTGTAAGAGTTGATGAATAGCAATGTTGAGTTGTCTTCGTGGTTCTTATTGATTAAGGATGATTTAGCTAAGAGGATAGCTAGCATAGAGAAAAGGTAGCTTTAGCAATATCGTTTTATGTCTTTATGTTTCGTTAGTTAGATATGTCCAATTGAAATATGTTCAAAAATATGTATGTTTAAAGCCTGTTGAAATGAAACCACAAGTATTAGTTGGATATGCTCACATGAACAGCAACCAAAGCTCTCACAAGATCTCACACTAATGTTCACTTAGGAAGCAATTGAGGCTCACTATATTGTAGGTAAACTAGTCCTCAAGCTTGGCTTACAAATGCTCCTACATGTTCTATTTATAGGCTAAGCTAAACTAACATTAGCTCAGCCCATATATCTAGAACATTCTACATTTAGCTATTAATATTTTAGTCCTAGTAATAGTTAGATGTTTCTAGTATCTAGTATCTAGTTCATCTATGAACTAGTAGCTCTAGATGCTTTTAGCATCCCTATATAGCTACCAACTAGCTACTCCTTCTACAATCTTCTAGTAGATGTCAAGATTATATCTAACATGTCCTATTTGAAGAAATTCAAATGAATGTATGGTTGAAGCATGTTGTAATGAATCCATAAGTATTTCCTATTTGAATAAGTTCAAATGAATGTGTGCATGTATGTTTGCAATATTTTCATTAGAAAAAGGTGTATAGTAATTTCACAACTAAAATACATTATGAGGAGTTTGTTGCATATTCGAACATACACAAAATATATGCAATGAACAAAATATATACAGATTGACATAATGTTCACGGGTCGTACAAGAAGCCACTGCCATGTTTGGAGAGCCATCTGAGAATGCATATACTCCCTCCGTTTCAAAATATAAGGCGTATTTTGACTGCACAAAAGTCTTTAAAGGTATAGTTTGACCGTTAGATTCCTCAAATATATATTATGAATTGTTACAATATAATATTGTATCAAAAAACACTTTGAAATATGAACAATTTGGTACAACTATGGTATACTAACAATACATATTATTTGATTTATTTATGATCAAAATTGGCTAAGTTTGACTTTTCTCCGGTCAAAATACGTCTTATATTTTGGAACAGAAGGAGTACTTCTTTGTAGGCCTCTTGGTTGGAGGTGCCTTCTTCGTTGGAGTTGATGGGTGTAACATCCTATTTTTTTTAACACGAAAATTGGTATGTTAGTTAAGTTGCAAAAATAAGATTAAAAATTATTCATTAAAATTAATTTAAATTTTGCATTTGAAGTTTTATTTTGAGCTATTTAAAAAGCGAATAATTAAAATGCATCTTATGTGTGTGGCGTTAAAAAGTGAATTCCCTAAAAGAATGTTTTATTTTGAAAAACTATATTTTATATCGGAATATTAAAAACAATATTGTTTTAAAAGTATTTTGTGCTATTTCAAAAATGATTGAAAACTAAATCCAAAAATTTCAAATCAGCTTGGGCCAACCGGCCCAATTCTTCCCTTGTCCTTCCCCTTTTCTTTCTATCTTTATGTGGGCCACCGGCGCCCTCCCTTCGGCCTAGCCAAATCGCGCGCTCCTCACTTAGCTCTCCGGCAAACGGGTCTCGCCCATCAGCCGAAGCCCCTCTGTCGGTGTCTGGGAAACGCGCCTCGGAGGTCAGCGGGTCCACGGATCGGCAGACAAATTTGTAGTTGGAGTGAGGCCCAACGACAACCCTTTCTAGCAGCCCGAGGCGACGACCGAGCTCACGGGGGCTCTGGCCACGCGGTCTTCCTGGACTACGCCTGGTGCGACTTGACGATGCGGGTACAGATCTGTCGTACGGTGAGAAAGAGAGGGGGTAAGAGAGGAAATGAAGGAAATACAAACCGTGGAGACAAGTGATTTTACCCTGGTTCGAGCCCCCACTGCCGGGTAATAGCTCTACTCCAGCCTTCGTTGATTATATGGTGGAAAACAGTACAGGTGTGCCGAGACCGGACTAGAAGGCATCGATCTCGAGCTTACATGGGGAGTGCAGGACACTACTGATGGCTAGAGACTACAGCTACTGCTGAAGAAGCTTCGGGTGAGGGTGTTGCTAAGGTTCCGAGATCTAGGGCGGTCGAGGAGACTTGCTACATTGGGCGGGCTTCTCCTTTTATAGGCGCGGCGAGCCGCCAGGAGCTGATACGGCGGGCCCCGCGCCTATTCTTGCTTTGTCCATCTTTACTGGCGGCGCCCTTGTCTCATTCCGGGTTCCATCCTGTCTGTGGCCTGCAAAGAAAAGCTGGTCTGGTTAGTACTGGACACGTGTTCGTCTTGGTGTACTTACACGGGGGAGCAGCCTGCACAGGGAGAAAGCACTTTCCCTTTATCCCCGAAATAGCATTGACTGGATCGAGCCAGCCCTGCGCCGCCCGTTGAGGGCGTCGCGTAGCGTGGCAGTTGTTGCCATCTGCCCAAGGGGCAAACGACAAGACGAGCCGCCCGCGTGCCTCTCCTCAGGCTGCGGATCCCCCGGGGAGATACAGTTCTTCTCGGTTAAGGCCGGGGAAAGTATGGTGGGGCATGACAGCTGTCGCCACCTGCCCAGGGACAGGCGGACTGTCCGTGGGGCCCTCTTTCGGGCTAAGGATAGCCCGGGAGGTACGCAACGTTCCTGGTTAGGACCTAGAGAGGTGCGGTTGACTTGGTCAAGCCCGAGGAAGACCCCGGCGGGCTAGACGTCTCCTTTGGTGCGGGCGGGGGTGGCCTTTTGGGTTCCTTCCTACGCGCGGCAGGCCGGTACGGATCCGGCCCAACGCCCATCTCGGGGTGGGCCGCTTACGAATCACCAACACCCTCTCTCGCCGTCTTTGGCAGGCGAACCCCATTTGTATGTTTTGTCTCTCTCCTCTCTCTCTCTCTCTCTCTCTCCACGTAAAGCACACAAAATTTTTTGAACTAAAAGTATGCGCTAACTAAATCATCTCTAAAAGGCATAATATGGCCAAAAGTATGCACTTGGAGTAAATTCCATCATGGTTGTAGATTTCTTCTGTGAACCGTATTATAATGATTTTCAAGATCAACTACACGCAGAAGCTCAAAATGAAAGGTGCACAACATATTTCGACATCAGATTCCAAGTTAGGTGCAAATGAAATTAATACCCATTTGCTTTGCCAAAGAAACTGATCGATTTCCAACAAACCAGCACCAACAATCGAACCCCATAGGGCATGAACTCAGGTTGCACGAAAAAATACAAATCATGTACCACAAAAAAGGCAAAACTATAATGCAAACTACGCAGCAATGAAGTGTAAACGCAACAGAATATGGTAGAAATTTGACCGAACTCATGGAAACCACCTAAAAAAATCAGGATCAGTTGTAGCCTTGTTTCAGACATCTTTACATTGCATAGAACCGAGCAGAAGTTCATTATTACCTCTTTGTAAAGGTTATGGAAATCAGAGGCTCTTTGTAGTAAACACAGCCTAACCAAAAGATAACTTAGCCATGTTGCTGTAGAATGAGAAGCACACAGTAACTATTTTGTTACAATATACAAAAGCTAAAAAGCTAACTACACAAGGCTAGTGGTCTACGGATCAATATTTAGCCATAATTCAGCATGCCATAATTTAGCCCTAAAATAAATAGAATAGGAGGCTAATTTTTTAAAAATAATAAGCAGTAACTACAAATCGTTGGTGCATCGAATATAGTATTAAAAAGAAATTTCTCATAGCGAACATAAGACATATTTAAAGAATACTCCTCTCCTACATCTATTGTACACATCTGAAAAACAATAAAAAAAAAAAAATACTCCACTCCTAAATCTACTATGTTCATATGTGATTGTTCTTCGTCGTGATCTACAAACTACTAGGTAACTTCGGACTACGCCCGGTAGCATGGTTGTCTAACAGGTTATCAACATGAAGCTCTGATGAACTGTCCTACGCCGAAGATCGGTCGCTGACTAACTGTATCGAATTGTCATCCCCTCAGTTGGCCTAGTCGGGACTCGTCGATCTGTCATATACGACAATTCTCGCATACCGTCTTCACCGTAAGCAAGATTGAAGATATATTTGAATTTTTCTACGGGTTCCCGTTTGAATCTATTAAGAAATTGCAGGGATTTTGAAGAACCAATCAATTGAGCCTCTGTTTTTAAATCGGCGACGAACTAGCAAGAACGAGAATGATATGCACTGTATCCGTGCATCATTCATCATTCATATATACAACGCGCTAGCGCGTTGTACGCCAGCACGTGGTACGCGTTATACGTAGCGCGTTGTACGCGGTGGCGACGCGTGTCCACTCTGTACAGTGCGAGCGTTGCGGCCGTCCGATTTAAAACTTTGTATCTGGGTTTGAGTCCCGTCGCCCACCTATTTTCCCAACCTTTTTCCCTATACCACAGTGCTACTTTTCCTATTCTATTAAAACTTTGTACCCCACACAAAGCACAATCGAAGCACTGCTCAGTTGGTCTACCTCTTACTCCCTCCGTTTTTTTTATTTGACGCCTTTGACTTTTTGGTACGTCTTTGACCATTCGTTTTATTCAAAAATTTTGTGCAAAGATGAAAAAAATAATACATATTTAAAGTACCTCTATTGATAAAACAAATCACAACAAAATAAATGATATTTGCAAAAATAATTTGAATAAGACGAATGGTGAAAGGCGTGTCAAAAAGTCAAAGGCGTCAAATAAAAAAAAACGGAGGTAGTACCTAAGAAGGGGGAGGTCGTGGGTTCGAGTGCTGACCCCGACGCCCATTTTTTTAGCTTTTCCCCACTTGTTTGTTGCCACGTGTCGCTACCAGAAAAATAGAAGAAAGATTTTTTTAAAAAAAATCAAGAAAACAGAAATATGCTAGAAATACTTTACAAATCTTATATGCATTTCCATGCCAAGCGAAAAAATAAAAAATTGTAAACGTGCCACAAAATTATAAAAAACAACAAAAAATGGTAAGATAAATAAATGAATTTTAGCCATAAAAATTTAAAAATTTCAAAAATGCAGCCAAAATTTTATGGTAAGGGTCTATAAATAAATTTAAACACTACAAGTGTCAACTTCTACGATATTAATTAGTAAATAATAGAAATAAAAAAGTCTTTGAAAAAGATAACTATAGTTTAGAAGCATGTATTCACGAAGATGTGTACGAAAAGATATAGCTATTTTTAAAATATTTATGATTCACAAATAGTTGTATTATGAAATAATTTATTCTTTTATTATATTCTAACTTTTGTGGCCACTCAAAAAATTCTGCGAAAAGCCTTTCCAAAAGGCACTACGACGTTATCATAATGACCTTACAAAAATTTAGACACCACAAAAAAAAATTTTAAAAAAGGGACAAACAAACGAAAAATATAATATTTTTTATTCATTTATTTTGTAATACATCTTTATTTTCTCAGGTATAAGACGACATGCAGTGGCACGCCATGAGCGCGCTGACCACCCTAATGAAAGCATATCAGCCGACCGTACCCGCAATAGAATTGCATCCATTAAATAGAATATCGGGAATTGCATCTATAAGGCCAAAATCAATTGATGCAGATTTTGAAATCTACTTGGCTGTGTGATGTGAATTCCTTTGCATGGTGCATGGAACTAGCAAATTACTTGGTGCAGGGTATTATAACTAAGCACGCAGGGTATTATAACTAAGCACGCGCTGGCTATGGCCTAGACCTGTTCATGGACAGCCTGGCCCGAAAAGGACCTAGGAAAAATGCGCTTGCAGCTATGGCCGGGTTAGGATTTAGGGATTCGGGACAGGCTTTCAGTCTTCAGGTCTGGTTCGGGCCTGAATCCGAGGCCCAACGCACCGGGCCGGGAGAGGCTTGGGCTCGGTCCCGTGGGACCGGGATTTTTCAATCGTGTCCAATCGCACAGTGTTGTATGAAGCCGTGCGTCACAGCCTCGCAGGCTTGCACCCTGTATGTACGCATCATGCACATGAAGTTGCCCCATGCAACGCCATGCGAAGTGTTTGCGCGCTTCCGTGCAGCACGGTCATCAAACGGTCGGGACCAAAGTCACGCCGTCGCGTCTGCACCTTCATGCGCCCTGTACCCACCGTAGTCACCACCCCGACTCCTATGCCTGAAAAAACCGGCCACGGCGGCGGCAAGGGGAACCCTAACCGCTCCGTTTTTGAGGCTTCAGCCGGGCCAAAGCCAAGCTGGCCTTGTACCGAGCCACACCAAGCAGGCCTTGGCCGGGCCAAAGCGAAGAATGTGCACTGGGCCCAAGCAAGGCCCTGCGCCGCACCCTGGCAGGCCCCTCGTTTTTATCTGTTTATTATATGAATTGGAAATGGCATATAAGCAAGAATATTGAATATACATGAGAATTTTTGAATTAAAGTCTACCTAGCACCACTCTCCCTACTAGGTTACTTGTAGTAATATTAGAATGAATTTTGAATACTAAAATTGTCGGGTATCATGATTTATAAATTTGAGAAACTGGCCTCTTGTGGCCTGAATTATCTCCATTGGATATAGGACGTGATGATTGTATTCGGTCACCAGAAACCCAACACTGACAATCAGTTAGGTCCCACTAAGGGAAAGAAACCTACCGATAAACTGAACCAAAGCACTGCACTTCCTTAGACGCCACCTCCTTGCCTTTTTTTCATGCATGGTACTTGAGAGGGAGCACACTGATTCTATCGCTGCACTTTAGAAGTGGCTTATAAATCTTAAACATGCTATACTGCCATAAGCACAACAAGATATGGTGCACACAAGGTTTGTAGACTATAGAATTATGACCGAATACAACTCAATTTGTATATATATAGAATTTGTACGAATTCCTTTCCATGTGCCAAGATCACAATCGAGGGGATAATGCTTCTCACTTTTCACCTCAGAGTAATTAGAGCAGGTTGCTAGGGGTGAAAAGCCTATTCTCCAGAAGAATGGAAAGAAGGGAAATTTAAAAAATTAACCTAGAAAAGAAAGTCCATTATCAAAGTAAAATATAATACAAGAATAAAGTCACTGAATGCAATCCACATGACCACTAGGTCAAGATGTGCTATAAATGTGTCATTTAAAGGCATTGGTCGAAGATTCGCCGTAAACCTAATGATGAAATTGCGGCTTATTAGACCAAAAGTAATTCAAAGAAGTAGATGTGTCTCACCGTGGCTAGAAAAGAAACCTCTTCGTAGAATACACTTATGAAGAGACACCTTTGCACTGCCCCTTAATCGTATTGAAGCCACAGGAAGTAGATAAAGAAGAGAAGATCCCGGCATATAGAATTGAAGATGAGAGAAAGCGCATATTTGATGCATTTAACTATGCAGAAATTGCACTGTTAAGCATTCCCCTTTTACATTGTGGTCGCTAATAGACATTTTATGAATTTTAGTACGAAGAACTTGAAGCTCCCGAAGGGCACACTATTTGAAAGAAAGAATTAAAACTCTCGAAGAGCAAACCTTAATTCTCATGTCCATTATGAATTGTCCTATATTACAATATACTTTGAAGTTGCAATCAATATTTGAATCATGTGAACTATGAATATTGACATTGCCTGATTGCAACTATGAATATAACGAGTGTAGTGCCCTATGGAGATATGAATTGTTGGTAGTGTAAAAAGACCAATAGAATTTTAAGATAGATGGCATAAATTCTATGGATATTACATCAACACTTTGAAAAAGCATTGTTTTACCCGGAATCCAATTGAATTCTCTTAAGTTTGAAATACATCCATGTCGACGGTTTTCGCGTTGAGACCAATGAAGAACAGCAAAGAATTGTCATGCATTGTGAAGCATGATAGATGTGAGCAAAGAATATTAGAATTTTTTCCCCTCCATTTGAATTTGGGCTATAATACATTAGAATACATTTAGAAGCTCTAATCTCTTTCATTTGGCATCGCAGAATTGCCATATCAATTATAGAAATGATGAGGTGCAATCAACTCGCAAGGACACAACATTAATATAAGAATTTCCTGATTCATGAACTAGGCACTCTCCTATTAAAGTGCAATTTGAAATTTCTCCTTGCCTAGAATGCATCTAGGATATGTTCACGGCCATATGCAGCCCTTGTCATGGGCCCTTAATGATATTTTAGTGCTAATAATTGATTCCTTGTGGTAAGGTATGAGTTTATACCCTACAAAACCACACGTTTGTGAAGCTGATCTCGTAGTTCATATGAATCAAATAATATAGTACCTGATCATCACTATGAAGTCCAATAAGAAGGACAAATGCTAGCTGATTTGATAATCATTGAACTGTAATGAATCCTAAAGAAGACCACTATATATCTCATGTCCGATCGTCACGCACTTGCAGAGTTGTAGTATATTGAATAAAGAAAAGAAGCCCTACAAGCAGCCCTCATCAATTAGTGCAATGGACATGCAGTCCCGCAACATCCGATTAGTGCAAAGAAAATAAATTTCTCAAATTCGAAAGCAAGTTTTATGTACCCATACCACACTTGCCATGATTTAAAAATGACTGAGGATTAATTCATATCCTTAGGGGGAGGAATAGAACCCTAAAAGAATAATGGCAAGAAATTATGTAGCTAACCTCAGACACCACTAATACATTCATGCGCATGAGCCACACTAGTAAGAATATTGAAGAATGAAGCAATTAGTAAATGAACTGCCTAACCATTTTTGTTATTTGAATGATGTGATCAATTTGCATTACTGATAATAAAGCACCAAATAGGGTTGAAATCCATACAATGTATCCCTCATCATGTTTCAAGGCTTCAAAAAAAAGGACATGAAATCTGGTTACACGAATACCAAGTATCTGGGGATGCCTGGAGAAAAATGGCTAAGAGAGCTTACCACCACCGATCACGAAAATGCCCTAAAGAAAATAGAAGGGGAGCCAGTTGATACCTAGCGCTGGTGAGGCTGCTAGCGAGGCACTCCTAGTTTTGAATTTACCGGTACAATAAAAAAGAACAGAAGAAGCCAAAATACATGCAAACGAGCGTGTGGATGCGCACAACGGTAACCATCTAAAGGTCCTTATTCCCGCGACTGGGAAATAGTGGCGTAGAGCAAGTGATAATGCACGAAGCATAAGTGCATGAAGCACCCCACAAAGAAATGACCATAATATCCATGCACTCCGGGGGAATAACGAATAGAACCACAGCCAATATTGACATATACTTTGCAAAGAAGATTGCCAAAACGATTGAACCTAATCTTGAGCATTCATCTCTCTAAGTGTAAGTCACGACCGGACTAGAAAGAATGAAACAAGGCAATCACCGCGAACTATTCTTACTGAACAAAGGAGAAGTGCTCAGGCTTGTGCATCGCACATTGTTCGGAAGGAGAAACGAAGAATATGAAGTGGTATGGTACAAAGCAAGGTTGGTAGCACAAGGTTTCACACAGGGCCTTTGCATCGATTATGAAGAAACTTATTCTCCGGTTATGGGTAGTTTAACCTTTAGATACTTTATCTCAATGGCAGTACTCAACTGAAAGTTGGGAAAGAAAATGAATCGAAAGGATGTTGTAACTGGAATAAGACTTGGATGGACTTATATACGAAGATACATGAGTACCATTGTACTGACCAAAATAGAGCAAACAGAAATATGTATATTGTAATTCTTTGCGTTACCATACAGACTGATGAAAGAATAAAGCACATACTTGAAGTATGAAAAGAAATAAATGGATTGACCATTGCAGTTAAGGTTAACAGCTTGAGCATATGTCATAATGAATCTTATTACACCAGTCAATCTACGCATTAATCTTGTTGAAAAGCTTGATTTCGGAAAGGTGTATCCATGACCCCAATGGTTGGTTGGTCAATTCTTGCAAACCTAGACCTGTACAGACCTAGGGATGAGTGGGAGGATGTCTGGGAACATAAAGTTATGTATTAGAATTTGAAGGGCTCATATACCTCGCGAATAGAATACAGCAGTGCATTGCATTTGCCGGTTGTACATTGCTTTTGCCGTTAATTTCATTAGCTTGTTATAATGTAGAGCAAGAGAAAGGGCGTTTGAAAGAATACTGTATTATAGTATTTATATATAATAGAAAGAGTAAAGTGCATGGCCGGTCCTTAAACTATTGCGGGTGTGTCATCTGGGTCCATGAACTAAAAAAATACAGAAGCGCATCCCTAAACTTTTTAAGTGTGTCGTTTGGGTCCAAATTACACTCGGATGACTAATCATGCCACCGTGGACTGTCCACGTGGCATTTTTTATTTTAAAAAATTCAAAGAAATCATTAAATATTAGAAAAATCATAAAAATCGTAAAAATGATTAAAAATCAGAAAAAATCATAAAATTCATTAAAAAAGAAAAATTCATAACAATTCATTAAAATCATTAAAAATTCAAAAAAATCATTAAAAATCATAAAAATCGTAAAAAATGATAATAAAAAAGAAAGGGAAAATAGAAAAATTCAGAAAAAATAAAAATAGAAAACTTCATAAAATATAAAAAATAAGAAAATTTTGAAAATCATTTAGAAATAGAAATAGAAAAATGCAACAACAATGGCACCTGGATGACAAGATGACCCCCATCCAGGTGCCATTGGCTGGGGTCATGCAGATGATAGAACTCTGCAAGACCCTAGTCAACAAGATGAATTTTTATGAATATTTTGGATAATTAATTTTTTCCTATTTTTTTTATTTTTTATGATTTTGATTAATTTTTCTGTTTTTATGATTTTCTGATTTTTTAATGATTTTTCTGAATTTTTAATGAATTTTATGATTTTTAATGATTTTTCTGAATTTTAATGATTTTCCTAAATTTTTTAATCATTTTTATGAATTTTCTGATATTTAATGATTTCTTCGAGTTTTTTAAAATTAAAAATGCCACTTGGACAGTCCACGGTGGCAAGATTAGTCATCCGAGTGTAATTTGGACCCAAACGACACACTTAAAAAGTTTAGGGATGCACTTCTGTATTTTTTTAGTTCGTGGACCCAGATGACACACCCGCAATAGTTTAAGGACCAGCCATGCAATTTACTCAAATAGAAAATTCATTGTGCATTTATAAGCCAACAAGGTCGGAGCCTCTTTTGTATATTTCAAGACTAATTACACTTCTGTGCAAACTTGTAATGGCACTATGAAAATAGAATTGGGTATTTGTCGTTCAAATTTAACGGTGACGTTGTGCACTTGTAGGAGAAGATGTAGCAAGCTAAAATTGAAACCAGTTGTTGCAAAAGATCTGAACAATGAATTCCAGGTTTGCGACATATATTCTGTTACAACAGTAAAGGCTATTGTCATGCAACCATTATCAGTGAAGCCCATGTCTCTACGATTTCGGTCTAGATTTAGTGCTTACTGCTAACTATTTTCAGTGCTTTTGCCAAATAATATTAGAAAGCTATATGTTTCATACATGATATGCAATTTTGTACATAAATGAATTTTCTCCCAGACCTCAGGACACTTACATATCTTTTCTTTTATGCGACTACTCTTGTTATCGTTATAATTGTCACGCATTGTATATAAAAAACCTTTGGTTTTTACCCTCGTCTGCCACCTCAATAGTGTCATCTGTTTGTTTTTTTTTGTTCCTTCTTATTTCCTAAACTTATATGATAATATTCTATATATGCTTTTCATACATAGTGTCAATAGCAAATACAAATATGGTATGGCGCGCAAACCTTCCAGTAACTACCTATGTCCGCTACATCCTCATAACTACCTATGTCCACTACTTCCTCTGCCATTGCATCGTTTACGCATACTTTTCTGGCCTAATCCTAAGCTAGGACAAGCAACTGTTAATGGTGAATACTAAATTTCACATTATAATTCCATTTTTTTTCCTGATGGTTAAGCTAATTAGTGTCAGGGTTTTCTAACAGAGCATGGTATAAATTGATGAAACGAACATTAACAGACCATATTAAACAACCTTATTATACCAAAAATGTATGGAAATACTCGATCTCAGAATATATAGTACTGATCAATCCATAGAATTTGGAAAATACCTAAACAGGTAAGATATAGAAGAAGAGAGAGAGAGAGAGAGAGAGAGAGAGAGAGAGAGAGACGGTCATGCTTGGCTCCTCGCACGCCATCCGCAGTGGAGCCAACGTAAGCGCATGACCTCGGAGATCATTCAGAGGTGGACGACTGAGAGTTGGCAGCCATGCGAGTGGCATACAGGGAGCCAGGCATATCCCCTGTTTCACCTCTTCCGTGCGCTCCCGGCCGCCGCAGCACACTCCCATGAGCTAGCTGTGTTCATGCATGCAGCCATGCACGCCCTCCTAGCTCCCAATGCAGCAGGCTCGAGCAACCTGAGGATCGAGGACAAGAACTCGATCCTATGCATTGCTACCCGTCTATGACACACGCAGGCTTGGAGCTTGTTCGACCCTCTCTCTGAGTGTACTTCTCTCAGTGCTCTCTAAACCATGGAGGAGATATCTACGTCTAGAGAGAGGGAGAGGACAAGCATACACGATGTACGGTAGCTACTGAATACTGATGAATGGTGGTGTACTGGTGTCTGGTCGCGGCTGGTGTTTCGTGTGGTGCCTGGAGGCTAGGTGGTGGTGTGAGCTCGGAGGGAGGAGGGAGATAAGGGCCGAGCCGAGGTTGTACGCGCTGCGCAGCGTCCCCCTATAAATAGAGCTCGAAACCCCAGCGCCCTCAGGCCCAGGCTGGGTGGGAGAGCGCCCTAGCTGCTGATGGCCTCCCGTCCCATCGCTCGCACAGGAAGGCAAGGCGTGCAACCCGTATAGGCTGAGGCTGGGCAGGCGCACACATGCACGCACATTGCACGCTCCTCCAAGCGAGCGCCAGCCATGCAGCTGCCACAGAACAGAACCTCAGCTTCCCCCATCCATCCATCCTTGCATGCACAACACGCATGAGTACAAGGCAGAGCAAAGGCCAGGGCGCTACGCCCCAACCGAAAACCCTAGCTAAGCTACGTACCCCCTTCATCAGCAGAGCAGCAGCATAAAAAAAAATAAAAATAAAAAAAAAAAGAGAGAAGAAAGTGAAAACCTTATACAGAGGAGGCGTGTAGCTGGCAGCAGAGCGCCAGGGAGCTAGCTAGCTCCCTTCTCTCTCCCCCCTCTCTCTCTCAATTGCTCTTATATCGTCGTTGTGCATGCTCGTGTGGTGGCCGGTGTGCATGACACCTTGCTGGCTTCCTGCACGCCATGCCCGAGAAACGCATATGAAAATGAGAACCTTTTTGAGCGATGCCATCCTTGCACACACTGCATGCAAGATGCAATTGCAACCCCCTCTCCTCTCTGTCTCTCTCTCACACGCACAGATATTCTCTGAGGCCGGTCTGGAGTTTTTTTGCTTTGCAACGAGCTGGCTTTCTGAGACGGGGGTTTGTCTGGCAGCGGTTGGCGGGGAGCCGGATTCCCCTGTGCGCTGTGTCGTGGGGGTGGACCAAGGCAAGGCGCGGGGGGAGTGGGTCACGCCCTGCTGCCTCTCGCCTCTTGCCGCTCGCTGCCGCTGCATGCCCTTACCTTTTCAACAACTGCGCGCGCCTGCACCCCGTGACCATGCATGCATGCACATGCGCCTTTTTACCTTTCCATCCATCTCTCGGAAAAAGCTGAGACGATCGCCGGAAACAGAATTTCGAGTTGTTCTCGCTTCGGTTGTTCATTACTAGCTGCTAACCATTAAAACATCGTAAAAAATATTAATAATTAATAATCCTGTGAAGCTGGGTAATTGGTGGAGGCCAAGGCCCCCTTGGTTATATGAGAAGGTCCATAGTTATTATCCTGCAGGTCGGTTTCAATATTTTTGGTTTGGTGGACATTATTAGGGAATGTGGAGGCCCGATGAACTGACTCCGAGGAACAGTTGAAATTAACACAAATGCACAAATGCAATACCGCAAGTCCTCCAAGCACTTTCTCCTGCCCTTGAATCGTGCTTGCGCTAGAAATCTCCTAGCTCTCGTCCAGCGAGAGAGAAATTACAAGGATAGAGTTCCACATACGTTGGTCACTGGCTGTGCAAAGATTTGTGCACTACTCACCCTCTCATGTTATTTTGCAAAAAAAAGAACTTTAGCTATTTTCGATAGAGTCCTTCATCTCTCACACATTTAAACTCGTCTATCGTCCACGACCATAGGCATCCATGACAACGACCTTCGGCCGAGCCTCTGCACCATCGCCGGCCTCACCACAACCATCTCTTGGCTCCTCATTCAACATTCATATCCGACCACCTTGCTCCTTCTCGCGCCACCTATATCGCCGGTGACCGTGGTGTCGATCACTCGAGCCCCCCTTCCTCCTCCCTTCTTTTTCTCTCTGGGTCGTGCCTACGCAAAACAATCTAGGAGTTCAAGTAGTCAACCTCATGGTCTCTACCACGGGTCAATGGTCGCCAGCAATAGGTAGTGGTGTGGAGAGAGGAATGAGTAGGCAAGGCTGAAGCCGAAGGGTAGATGAGGGGGGAGAAGAAGAACCAGCTCGGTTTATTTTGGATTTTTGGGTTGTAAAAATGCATGAGAAAAGAGGTGAGCTCGGTGCGAATGAAATGGCCAGCAACTCACTTGGTGCTCCACACCCTTATTGAAAATTCGCCCCCGAAAATAATACTAGCTAGTGAAACCAAGGATAAAAATTCTATGTGGGGGGGTCCGTAGTGCGAGGGCGTGCGGTGCCGCTTTGGATGGACGACGCATGGCCTCCCGAATCGCAGCGCGCGGGCGAGCTCCATCTCCCCGATTCTTTTCTGCGATCCCCATCGAGCTCTCTCCTAGGGTTTCGCCTTTCTCCACAGCGCCGCCTCTCACCCCGCGCTCTCTCCCCGGCGCCGTCTCTCACCCAGCGCCGTGGATTCGCCGGGCCTTGCCGCGCCCCTCAACAGCAGCACCGCCCCTCATCCTGCGCCGGAGTCGCCGGGCCTCGCCACGCGCCCCTTCCCCCAACAGCGGCGCCGCCATCCCTCGCCTCGCCGCGCCCCCACCGGCGCCATGGAGGCGCCGCCACTGTGCAGCGCCGACGAGCCGCAGGACGCCCTCCACCTTCTCCTTCCGTCACCCGCTCCTGGAGTCATCGCCCCTCCACCCGGCGGCATGGAGCCACCCCTCTTCTCTGGCAGCGGCATGGAGCAACTCCTCCTCTCCTACAACGACATGGAGTCGCCGCCCCACCACTCAAGCACCGCCACCCCCTCATTTGTTGTTGCCCCTAACCCAACCAGCAAGGCAGACACAGGCTATGGCAATAAGCCAGCAGATGGTGCACCGGTTGAAGAACCTCGAGATGAGCCAACTGAGGTATGTGTAGTGTGGATTGTACTGGTTGAACCTACAAAATTGGAACCCGACAACTCATGGTATTCATG
>SPJY01013139.1:226345-356200 GCA_005191435.1 Raddia distichophylla
GAATGCTAAAATTGTTGAACATGCTGAAAACAGTATGCACGACATTGAGGTATGTGGTTCGAATTCATCCATTTGTAATTGTAAGTAATGGTTAATTATGTTAAATGTTAGATGATTTGTGCCACTAAGTAAATCATAGTAAATGAAATGTATTGTCTGTATAACATGGCTACCCCATGGTCACAGTGTTTGAAATTATTATTTTTTTTAATAAAAATTTGGTTCTACTCGATGCAATGAATAATATTGAAAAATTTTAAATGTAACATATTCCATTATCTTCTAATCCAAAAATAAATAAAGAAATTCCATAATGTAATTCATAGTAAGCATAGGTTCATTTTTTTGAGTGAAGGAATTGTTTATTTAGTAATCAAAAGTAATTATAGTCTGAAAATGATTACTTCATTTTATCCAATGTCAGTAATCAATTTTTTTTCATGTTTGTTAATTGATATCGAGAGGTAAAAATTTGGTTCTACTCGATGCAATGACTAATATAGATAAATTTTAAATGTATCCTGTTTCATTATCTAGTAATTAAAAATAAATAAAGAAATTCCCCACTGTAATTCATATGAAGCATAGGTCCATTGGTTTAACTATAGTAATTGTTGAATC
Source organism: Raddia distichophylla (assembly GCA_005191435.1). Classification (NCBI taxonomy): domain Eukaryota; kingdom Viridiplantae; phylum Streptophyta; class Magnoliopsida; order Poales; family Poaceae; genus Raddia; species Raddia distichophylla. The sequence continues at coordinate 226,967 of SPJY01013139.1, forward strand.
AGTAATCGAAAGTAATTACTGTCTGAATGTAATTACTTTATTTTATCCCATGTCAGTGGTCTATTATGTATTAATCTTTTAAAACTCTTTTAGACACATGGAGTACGCACTAGATCTGCATCGAAAAATATTGCCCAGCAAGCTGAAGATGATCTTGACTTTGTTCAAGCTCCAAACAAACAAGCTAAGGACATCCAGGTATATATTATATTCTAATTTTTGTTTTCTATTCAAGCTAAGGACATTCAGGCAATACTACCGTTTGTTCTGTTTTAAAAGTTAAAAGTTAAAAGGTTGGTTCTCTTTTACTACACTGTTGTAAAAATTTGATAGGCACACTATTACACGCTATACTAAGGCAACATACTTTGAAGAGTATCCATACTGTAATCCAAAGTATTATAGATTCGTAGTAATTACTGGAGTAATTGTTTATTTAGTAATCAAAAAGTAATCACAGCGTGAATGTAATTTCTTTAGTTTTTTGTACTGCAGTAATCAAAAGTAATTTTAACTTCAATGTAACTACAACATTGTCAGTGGTTTATTTTAGTCTCATTTCTTCAAACTCTTTTAGACACACAGAGTTCGCACTAGATCTGCATCAAAGACTATTGCCCACCCTGATGAAGATGATAATGATTTTGTTGAAGATCCAAAGAAAAAAGCTAAGGACATTCAGGTATAGTTTGAGTTTAACATTTTTTATGCGTTGTGTTCTATATTATTGGTTTTTAAGTAATGGTGTTTGCTTTTTTGACATAGAAGAGAAAAGCTTATCTCAAGAAACCTGAATGTAAAGGGAAGAAAAGAAAAGTTGCTGAAGAGGATGCGGACTACGTAAATGTTGATGAAGTTGTAGCAGAACGGGTATGTACAGACCGAATTCTAATTTTTTTATCATCAAAAAATAGTGTTAAAAGGATTTCTTTTTTGTTTATTTATAGGCTGGGATTGACTATGTGACTTGTGTTAGATGTTCTCCTGGACTTGCTGTCTCGGCAATTGATAAGCTATCAGTGTGGCAGCAGTGTGAGGTCAATAAATTGTCGTTCAGGGATGTTTGCAGGATAACAATCGAAGGTCTTGAGAGCCGTGATTTGTTGTGTTGGCTCATGGATAGAGTTAACCCAGATGATATGTTCATTCATATTGATGAGGCAAAAGTGTTACCTATCAATGAGCATGTTGTTTGGTGTGTAATGGGCCTTCAAAACACCGAAGGCGATCTTCCAGGATGCAGCCAGGCAGAGCGCATCGCTGAATTGGATGGATTAAAAGTGGCCTTGAAAGTGCCAAAGTCGAAGGGTATTACAATCAATACCGTCCTGGAGAACATCAAGAAACATCGCGAGGACCTGCTGGGCATTCGGTGTTTTTTCTTGGTTATTTTCAGCAAACTACTTTTCCCTGGCACGAGCAATTACATTGCTTTAAAGGAGGCAGGAATCACCAAGTTCGTTGACAAGTTCGATAGCATTAATTGGTGCAAGATGTTAATCGAAGACATTAGGAGTGCTGTTAGGCAATGGCGTTCATAGAAACTAGGGCAGACCAGATCAATTAGTGGTTGTGCCATTTTTTTGTTGGTAAGTAATTCCTCGTTTATACTAACTGCAGCAATGTTAATTGTAATTTTTCTCTGCTGTAATTCATAGTAAGCTTAGGTTCACAGATTTTACTGAAGTTATTTGTTATTCAGTAATCAAAAGTAATTACAGGCTGAATGTAATCAAAAGTAATTATAGATTTTTAATTACTGAATGTAATTACTCATTGTAGTTTATCAATTGCAGCAATGTTAATTGTTCTGTTTCACCACCCTGTAGTTTTTTTTTTATTTCTTCACAGATATATTATTTGGATAGCCTGGACCATCCTTCATGCCCCCCCGCAGTTGATACTCCAAGGGTTGCTTTTTACTCAAAAGTTATTGTAGACAACCTTATATCGGAAGACCGAATTGAAGGATCGTTTGGCAAGCTTGCAGTATGTATCTTTTTTATTTTCTGCTATTCATTGAATATATATTATCAATCCCTGTCCATAATATTTTTTTTGAATAAAAACATTTGCAGTTCAGATCGAAAGTTGGAACATGCTACCAATTTTCTTCGAGCTTTTCACCAACTATGCAGCAGGATGGACATCATCTTGGAAATTTAAATATTCCCAAGATGAGTTCAATCCTTGCTGGTAGCCTCAACTTCCTTCCAATGGAAAAGCAGCAAATTGCGAGGGCAGCAATGGAGAAATTTGATAAGCAAGCTAGTGAATCTGTTCAAGCCATTAATTCTGAGCACAAGCGTGTATCCAATTCATACATACAAGCGATTTGCGTCATTCAGAGACTCCTTGCTGAGGCTTCCAAGGAAGCTGCTGCTCACACGACCGGCATGCAATTGTACTGTTTCCCTACTGTCATTCATAGTAAGCATAGGTTCATAGATTTTACTGAAGTAAATGATCATCCAGTAATCAAAAGTAATTGCAGACTGAATGTAATTACTACCTTGTAATTTAATTACTGAATGTAATTTATTAACTGCAGCAATGTTAATTGTAATGTTTCAACACCCTGTAATTTTTTTATTTCTGCACAGATATATTATTTGGATAGCCTGGACCATCCTTCATGCCCCCCCGCAGTTGATACTCCAAGGGTTGCTTTTTACTCAAAAGTTATTGTAGACCGGAAGACCGAACTGATGGATCTTTTGGCAAGCTTGCCGTATGTATCTTTTTGATTTTCTTCTATTCGTTGAATCTATATTTTCATTACCTGACAATAATATTTTTTTTGAATAAAAACATTTGCAGTTCATATCGAAAGTTGGAACATGCTACCAATTTTCTTCGAGCTTTTCACCAACTATGCAGGAACATGCTACCAATTTTCTTCGAGCTTTTCACCAACTATGCAGCAGGATGGACATCATGTTGAAACTTTGAATATTCCCAAGATGAGTTCAATCCTCGCTGGTAGCCTCAACTTCCTTCTAATGGAAAAGCAGCAAATTGCGAGGGCAGCAATGGAGAAATTTGATACGCAAGCTATTGAATCTATTCAAGCCATTAATTGTGAGCACAAGCGGGTATCCAATTCATACATACAAGCGATTTGCGTCATTCAGAGACTCATTCACGAGGCTTCCAAGGAAGCTGCTGCTCACACGACCGGCATGCCGGAAGGTTCTACAAGCTTCAAGTCCGCCATAGGAGGTGACGATGACGCAGATACATGCACTGAAAACCGACCTCAGCATGTGGACCCTCCCATTAGTGCAACTACTCCAAATCATGATGATCCCATATCCACATCCCCAACTGTTAATGAACCACCGAACTCCCCCATTTTGGAGCTTACCCCAGGTGGACCTTATTTTGATATTTTTCTGATTTATTACACAAGTAACATTGCTGACCAAATATTTGTCCAATGTGTAGTTGTCATATCATCTAGCTTCATGCGTACCATCAATGAGATAGAGGAGGCATATAATGCTACTAAGGCTGCCGCCCGAACTGTTACGGAGGTAACATATTATTTATCCCACTGTTATGGGGGAGTTCATTGTACAGATTTTCAGAAAGTAGTTCATATTTGCATGATGATGCCCCCACAAGAGAAACCTCGGAAACCCGAAGAAGCACGCGAACCATCGAAAAGAATCAAACGAAAACCGTCAAGGTTTGTCTCTCCTTTCAAAGGCCGACCGAAGAGGAAGGCAAGTATCAACAAACTTCCTATGGCTGTTAGAGATGTAATAGTTGGTAACAAAGATCTGGCCAGGTTAGTTGTTTTTTACCACCATTTGGTAGTAATTTGTTTACAGTAATTGATACTAATTATGTATTATATTGTTCCAAACAGCAATACTTTCATGTACATGTCAACACATTTGCAGTTATACTTTAGAATATATAGTTCTAGAAACAGATGCATAATCTATTAAACAAAATGTAAATTAGGTATTTCAAATGAAAGCAATCAACATGTACAGCACCCATATCTATGTAACTTTTTACGTAAGTTATACTTTCATGGTTTTCATCTAGAGATTTTTCACTTTTTATTATTGTAATGTAGCATTTTCCTCATTCTATGAGTTTTCCCTCAAAATAGATTGTGCAATTGATAATAATTGATCACAGTAATTGATAGTAATTGTGTATTCTACTTTTTCAAACAGCAAAACCTTCATGTTCATTATCACAGTAATTGATAGTCATTTACATGCAGCATTGAATTGCTGAAGTATGAACATACAAGCCTCACAGCTTCTGGAAATGACATCGCGGAATCTTTCAAGAATGCAAAATGGTGTGAATGCATGTTCGTAGAATTTTTAATCGAATGTATCTCACACGATGATCGTGCAACGACACCACCCACTGATGGTTATAGGTTGTTTCTTCCATGGGAACTATCGGTGAGTTCATTTTTCCTGTTTTTTAATATGTTGGATGATGTAGAAGTTATAATTGGAGGGAATGTATGGTTGGGTTTCATTTGTGTATTTGGCGGAATTTGGCATATCTTAACCAAACCCTTCGCATGGGCTCGCCATTGTCATTGTTTTATGTCTGAAATTCAGCATTTTCTGGATTATATAAATTTTCCCTCAAAATAGATTATGCAATTGATAGTAATTGATCGTAGTAATTGATAGTAATTGTATAATCTTATGTTTCAAACAGCAAAACTTTCATGTACGTGTCATGAAATTTGCATTACACAGCGTTATATGCATGCAGCATTGAATTAATGTGGTATAGTCATAATTATCGGATAACATTCTTATTAAATTTGTATAGCATCATCTCAATGTCGAAGAACATATGCCAGCAGACAATTACAACGCCGAAAAAGCATTGAAGATGTTGAAGACCGTTATTGGTGACAAGAGCATTGTCGACCACAAGCTGGTAAGATGATCATGTCTTACTCCTATGCAACACACTATATTTTAGCTTTTCTTTCTAACCCTTTGCAATGTAGATATTCTTCCCTATATTGCATCACTGCCATTGGACCATATATTGCACCAATAGGGTTCATGATCGCATCGACATTCTAGACTCCATGAATTGGGACGTCATTGGCACAAATCCAGATGATCACCACACCGAAGTTGCCAATAAGATGCTAGGTCGATTGCAAGATCTTCTCAAAACGTTGACTGCTGGAAAATTTCCTACATTCATCAATCAGCGGAGATCCTATATTAACACTCCAAAGCAGCTCTCAGACAATGATTGTGCATTTTTTGCTATGATGTTCATGGAGCACTACGATGGGGAGGAGTAACAAATTCATGCAGAATTACTTACTGAACATGGTATTGTATATAGGGGTGAAATTCTTCATTACCTCATGTACCATAACTTGAATGAGATAAAAAAAACTACCAAAAGTGCTTGAAGACAAGAGGCTTAGGAAGAAGTAGTTAGTGACATTCCAAACAATTATATATCACTTTTGTTGGATCTATGATTTCTCAGTACTAAGTACTATGGCTATGAAATTATATGTCACTTATGTCACTTATCTGATGTGCGCAATGTCAAAATGTTAATCTCATATTTATTTGGTTGCGCTAGTTTACTTTTGTTTACTTATCTGATTTCTCACAAAGTATGGTTGCGTCTGGACTTTGATCCTCCACTGTGGAGTCAGAGGGTCCCTGCGTTTGCTTGCAATGGATTTGCAGTGACCGGATCATCTCTACTATTTGCGCAAATTACTGCCAGAAAACATATTTACTTCCCCTTACTTTCATAACAAACACTGTCAATTGCAGACAGTATGTGGACTGCATGGGCCCCGGGTATCCTCTAGAAGGCCCATAAGGGAGCAGATAGGGGGCGACCCAGGTCGGTTGGCCGAAGATGGAAACCACTCGGATTGGTATAGTCCATAACAGCGAGGAACCACAAAGTCAACACGTGACGGGGAATATCTATAAAAAGCTAACTTTTTTTATTTTGTGCAAAGTAATGCCAAAAAACATATTTACTTCCCCTTACTTTCATAACAAACACTGTCAATTGCACACAGTAATTAATCAAGTTCTAAATTTATGTGCAAAAACATAATATTGACGTATACTAACAAGAGAAGATAAATCCAACCATAATATAAAATGTGCCACACCATTTATTCGTACTCATTGGACTAATAAGTAAATGAAAGTAATTGATCAAAACTTCAATTTATAGAGTCAAATCAAATCGTCGTCCTCTTCAGTTGCCTCCTCGATTTCTTCCTCACATCCATCTGTTTCTAGTTCATCTTCCTCAGTGTCTTCCAGCAGACTACGCCTTGTACGAGGTCGTCCCCTTCTATCTGGGACTGCCGTTGCCCCTTCTGTCTTGTGACTATTCCCATGCTCGCTATTTCTGCTAGGGCATGTGGCGGCATTGTGTCCTCTCTTCAACCCACATATACTACAAACTCTGGTGCACTTTTTCTTATTTGGTGCAATGACGGGGGCCACGTCACGCTGTCTTGCTTTCCTCCCCTTTGTGTTCGCTAGCGGTGGAGCTTTTAGTGGCACTGTTTTTTCCTTGCCTACATCAGCTGTCTCATTGTTATCGTCATGGTACTCAATATTTGTAGGGATTTCCTCTATGACTCTACGCACCCTTCTTAGCTCAGATAGTGATGTGTCATACCTCAAATCTGATTTTGTGCCAGCCCTAGCGACAACTAGGGCCTCAGTGACCAGCATGCAGTGACGCAGATATGCAGTGCTCCCTTCTACACTATATTCTGGAACGTCCGTCCTATCAAAATCAACCTCAACCCTTGCATTACGGGTGTACCTTCGCAGTATGTATTTTCCTGGTATGCTTTCGATTTGTAGATGAGTAAATGCAGCAATCATATGAGAGCAAAACAACCATGCAAAAGATGTTTCACATACTGAAGTAAATATCTTAGTAGTACAAGTAATTGACTACAATATTTTTTTAAAAGAAAAATGATTTTTACTAGGGGTACCTGTATGCTCCCACAACCCACATTCGCATTCATATGTCCCTGATTCTTCCATTGCTATAACTCTAAAAGAATGTTGCGACCAAGAAAATGGAATCCCTCCATGTTTTTTCTCGTCGTCGTATCTATACGTCACAAAATATTCTCCTTGTTTTTCTGTGTTAACAGTAACACGGAAGCACGTGCTAGACATCCATTTATTCTTATAGTCTGCATACACAGCTGGGGTGTATAACCTGCTTAATTGCCTCTCGAATGGATAGTATGTGGCAGGTACCGACTCGCGCTGCAAAGCAAATTAACAAAATTTGTCACAATCCATTATAAAAAACCAAATGAAAATGTAAAGTAAATATATTTTATTCGTACAGCTCCTCCATAAGTTTCTCGAGATTCTGCATGTTTACGCGTCTGGATCAGTCGATGCATTTGTCGAGCAAAAGTATGAAGGCTTGTCGATTGATTCACAAAATTACTCTTCACCATTCTGTTCATGCTTTCGCTACGTTGTGTTGAAGTCATCCGTCCACAGTAAACATGTTTGAAGTATGCCGGAATCCACCTAGCACGGAGGTCGAACAGATTTTGAATTACTACCACCCCCTCGAGGTTGTAGTCAGCAACCATTTTCGTCCATGCTCCCTCAAACTCCGTTGTTGTAAGTGGGTGATTTATATTGGAGATCAGCTCAACTTTAAACTTTTCGTCCCTTGCATACAGCTTGTTTAGATGATCCTTATATTTCTTCAAAACATGCCACCTACACAATCTATTAATATGCAGTTTGGGTCTTTACGCCCCATGCAATGTTTAAAGGTTTTGAATAACCAAATAAAAGACTCAGTTTTCTCGTCTCGAAGTAAAGCACAGCCAAAAATAGTACTCTGTAGGTGATGATTAGATCCCACAAACATCGCTAAAGGCATGTTATACATATTAGTCTTGTAAGTAGTGTCAAAAGTAAGAACATCACCAAAATCAGCGTACTCCCCTTGTGAACGGCTCGAAAAGATGTTTCGTATGATGTCCTCTTCATCAAATTGTATGGCAAAGTAAAATCTTTGGTTCTGTTTCTGACACTACGAAATAGTCATGAAGTTTGGACATATCGTTTTCACGTTCCCTTCTGCGATTGTTTGTCTGCCTGCATTGAAAATCTCAAAGTTTAAAAAATACACTAGTTCAATTATAATTCTTTTTCCAAAAGTAATTTTGCCTAACCTGTTTTCCAGATCTTTAGCTGTGAAAGGGATCTTTTGCTGGCTACCATACAGGTTCGACATAACATGCATGATAGAGTTGTTGGAAATATTAGCCGCAAGCATTGCATCCACATATTTCCACAAAGTCTCGTCGAAATTCTTGTTAGATTGCATGAAAGTCTTTGATTGCGGAGTTTTAAGCAGAGGATGATTATGCTCGTAAACAATCCTATCGACCCAAACATTTACTGAATTTCTCTTTCTCTTCAATTTTAACATAGCTTTGCAACCCATCCTTTGCGTAGTATTATTTCTCTGCAATCCATCTAAGTTCGTGGGTGTCATCCATGCTGGCCAACCCATTGAACAAAACGAACAAGTCAGCCTCTCCGTCTCTGACTCTGAGTCAGATGAGAGTGCCGAGGTCGGTAACTACAGAGAGGTTTTCGTCCTTGGCGCCGAGGATCATCACTCCACCTCTCCACTTGTTGCGTATGAAGAAACCGACACCGGCGTGGAAAATCCAGATCCGCGCCATGTGGAAGACCGAGATCGCATACAGCAGCTTCGCGCCCGCGCCCGCGACGTCCAGAACAAGCTTCACGCGGTGAAGCTAAGGGACCAGGACGTCTACACGACTCCCCAGGCGAACGTCATCGCTTCGAAGACTCTTCTTGAAACAATCGCACAACAACTTCCAGAGGGCAGCCCGTTCGCTGCAACCCTCGCTCGAGCGACGGCTATGGTAGAGATGGCCGCCATTCAGCAAAACGAGGCGATACCCGCTCCGGCTGCGCCGACCGCCTCGACTCGCAGTCGTTCTACGCGCAATCGGAACAGGGCTCACGCCAAAGCAGCTGGTGATTCCCACCAGTCACCGACCCATGATCTTCGACAAGACAATGAAACTAGACGGCGGGAGCGCAGTAACGGCGAGCGGAACTCTCGTAGCCATCATAGCCGTCGTACTGATGACCAGGCCGAGAGCACCGCCAGCCGGCGCGACCACCGTCAGGAGCGTCGTCAAGACCCGCAACGGGAACATCGCAGCGGATCCCCAAGGCGGAGGCGGCCACGATCGTTGGAGGGGATTCGGGCCTTTACCCCGGATCTTCGCCGAGTGGTTTGGCCGGATGGTTTCAACCTCAAAGGCATCGACAAGTTCGATGGCGAGAGGGACCCAAAGAACTGGCTGCAGGTCTACGCCTTAGCAGTCAGCGCGGCAAGAGGTGATCAGAACGTCATGGCGAATTACTTGCCAGTCGCTTTGACCCCAACCACCCAAACCTGGCTAACGGGACTCCCGGAGAACTCCATTGAGTCTTGGGACGACCTCCAGGAGCAGTTCATCGCTAATTTCCAAGGGACCTATGAAAGGCCCGCGGGGAGGTGGGAGATTGGACAGCTACATCGGCGCAAGAATGAGACTCTCCGTGAGTTCATCAACCGCTTTTCCAAGAAGAAGAACGAGATCCGGGATGTTTCGAAACAAACAGTCATTGATGCCTTCTTCGCCGAATGCAAATCCGAGGAGTTAATTAGGCAGATGACCCGGGACCCCCGCGTAATCTCAAGGCCATGTTCACTATGGCAGACTAGGAGGCCGAAGCCGAGGATGCCATCGCAAATCATCGCGGTGGCAGCGACGGAGGCCCCAAGAAGAAGCCTAACGATGATCAAGGCAAGCCAAAGGATAAGAAGCGATGGCCGCCAATGTGGAACGCAATCGTCCTAAGCCCCCTAACGACAACGACTACAAAAAGGTTATGGATTCGGTATGTCCCTTCCATCCTCGAGGAAAGCACTCTGCCAAAGATAGCCTCATTCTGCAGAAATTTGCCGAGAACTCCCAGCAGTTGACGGCCAAGGGCGGTCAAGGCAAGAAGCCCGATGGAGATTACCAGGACGCTGAGCGTGAGATCAGCTACATATTCGGGGGCTCTGATGCATACTGTTGGCGATTATTATGCCTTTTGGAATTAATCCGCAAACGCACGGATATCATTGTAGCTTTCACCCGGCAGTATTCCAAGGTATCGATTTCCACGAGGAACGAGAAGTGTTTTAGTCTAAAATCTAACTTGGTCGGATGGATAATAGTAGTAATGATGATAATGATGGGAGTGGGATAAGATATTTCGGGTTGAGAGGCTCTACAGTTTCTTACTTAGCCAAATATACAAAATCATAGGCACACAATTGCTACTCTATATCGGAACTCAGGTACTCACTACCACCCGCTATCCTGAATTGGAATCCCGAATGGTTATGATCGTCCTGATTTGGCTCAACTGGTCTGCAACTAACGGGGCGGATTTCACAAAGTCTTTGACTCCTTGATAATCGGGAAGCCACTGGGAGGATTGCAAAGTGGGCAGCAGAGCATGGAGCCTTTGAAATAAAGTTCAGGCCTCGACTAGCCATCAAATCTCAAGCACTGGCTGATTTCGTCACGGAGTGGACAGAGGCTCAGACCCCAGCAGCAAAGGAGAATCTCGAGTACTAGACAATGTACTTTGATGGTTCCCTCATGCTCAGCGGCGCGGGGGCTGGGATTTTACTCATATCTCCGACTGGAAAAAAGATACGCTACGTCCTTCAGATACTGTTTCCCGTCAGCAACAACGCCGCCGAGTACGAGGCACTCATCCATGGGCTACGCGTCGCCATATCGCTTGGCGTCAGGCGGTTAATGGTACGCGGGGATTCCCAACCCGTGGTCAACCAAGTTCAAAGGGAGTGGTCTTGTATCGGCGACAATATGGCGGCCTATTGTCAGGAGGTACGAAAGCTAGAAGACAAGTTCGACGGGCTGGAGCTTACACATGTACTCCGCCGGGACAACGAAGCAGCAGACGAGTTAGCGCGGATGGGATCCACTCGGGCGCAAGTCCCGACTTGTGTTTTCGTCCAAGAACTACGCGCGCCGTCTATCAAGCTACCATCCGCACCAGAAGAAGATCAAGAGAAGCAACCAGAATCCGATGCAGAGGTACTATCAATCAACCCTGGGTGGACGCATCCTTTCTTAGATTATCTTCTTCGTGATGAGCTGCCCGAGGATCGAAGCCTTGCTGAGTGCATTACACGCCGAAGCAAAAGCTACAAGGTAGTCGGGGACGAGCTTTTTAGAAAAAACAGTTCCGGGGTACTGAGGCGTTGCATATCAGAGCAGGAAGGCAGAGATCTACTAAATGAGATCCACTCGGGGGAGTGTGGGCACCACGCAGCAGCCAGCACCTTGGTGGGCAAAGCTTATCGGCAAGGATTCTTCTGGCCAACCACGGTCACAAATGCGGAAGACATAGTACGCAGATATGACGGGTGTCAGTTCTTCGCACGGCAAATTCACATACCAGCCCAGGATCTACAAACAATTTCAATCTCTTGGTCTTTCGCCGTCTGGAATCTCTACATGGTGGGCCCCCTCAAGCGAGCGCAAGGCGGATTCACCCATCACTTCGTCACCATCGACAAGTTTACAAAGTGGATTGAAGCCAAGCCGGTTGCTGTAATCATGGCAACCAAAGCACGCGAGTTCTTTCGGGACATCGTTGTGTGTTTTGGCGTACCCAATCGCATCATCACCGATAACGACGTTCAGTTCAAAAGCAGCGAATTTCAAGATTGGGGCGAGGAGCTGGGCATCAAGATCTGCTATGCCTCGGTGGCCCACCCAAGAAGCAACGGGCAGGTTGAGCGTGCCAACGGATTGGTGCTACAAGGGCTAAAAACCAAAATCTTCGATCGCCAGAAGCCGTACGCCACGCGCTGGGTCAAGGAGTTGCCATCGGTGCTCTGGGGGCTTGGAACAACCCCAAGTCGAGAAACTGGGCAGACACCCTTTTTCCTTGTCTACGGTTCAGAAGCGGTCCTCCCGACTGAATTGAAGTTCCGGTCACCTAGGGTCGCCGATTTCGACGATAATCAGTCGGATGAAGCAAGACATGAAGACCTCGATCGGCTCGAGGAAGCCAGGGAAGCAACATTGATCTAGTCGGCGAAATACCAACAGGGCTTGCGTCACTACCATCAGCGCAACGTACAGGTCGTGCATTCTCCAAGGGAGATATGGTCCTCTGAAGGAATCAGAAGCACGAGCACAAACTCTCCCCCCTCTACAAAGGCCCCTATGTGATCGCTGAGGTGACCCGGCCGGGGGCTTACCTTTTGCAACGTGAAGATGGATCTGAAGTGCCCAATACCTGGAACATTGAGCAGCTACGTCGTTTTTACTCTTAATTCTTGTATTCCAACAGCATGTAATTAGTTCCTTTTTCTGACTTGCTACTTAGCCATAAACGGTTAAGCAGTAAGTCAGGGGCTACACTAAATAGTATGCGAAGTCAACCGCACCCTGTCATATTAATAAAAGTTGTTTTCTCTTTACATGTGTTGATCAAATTCGGGTGTTATGAAAAATGTTGAGTAATGACGCTCGTACTTGCTAAAGGCAACGTTTAGCTACTCTGTTGTTGCATCGGGATAAAGCCAAGGGCGGATTCCTGTCACTCGGGGGCTGGACCAGTCGGCAGAAGCGTTTTACGAAAAAGGATAAAGCTAAGTACTCGGATAAATAAGATCACCAATATCGAGGATCAATCAGACGTTTCGACCAAAGATACATCTACAAGTCCAAGTGTTCGACTATATGGATAGCAGTCGGGCGAACTTCCTCCAACAAAGCACAGGCCTTCTCTTCGGTGCATGTAAACCCTTCCTTTACAGCCTCGTAGTCTAGGCGGGGAAAGTTTGACTTCGCGATTGCGAGGCCTTGGCTGGTGCATGTTATTGCTGCACGCCGCGTGAAGACTTTGATCAGCTCAGGAACATCGTCAAGACGGGCCACGAGGAGGTCGAGATCAGTTGGCAGCTCTTCTTCGGGATAAAGGCGTTGAAGCGTTGGGACTATTCCAACTAGAGCACCGCGGCGAAGCTCATGGGCAGCTTTCACCTCTTCGTCGAGGACCTGGAATTGCGCCCTGGTCTTCTGCCGATACTCTGCATAATCAATCCGGAGTGACGGATCAGTCGGATTCCAGTGAGGCTAAGCCAGGGAGAGCCAGTGGAGGAAAATTACCTTCCAGCTCTTTAGCCGATTTCTCGGCCTGAGCGTTGGTTTCTGCCTCCAGGGCGTTATGCCTCGCCTCCAGCGCTACATTTATAGGCAAGTCTCAAAGATTATCATCTAAGGAGCATTCTTTTTATAAAGGTTTAGCATTGCTCGGGATCTATACCTCGGATGGTGTTGGACTCTTCCACGTGGCGGAATCGGAGTTCAGTGACTTCTCGTTGGAGCTTTTCGATCCGACCGCGATATTGTGACTTAACGGCGTACAGCGCGTTGTCATATTCGTCGCCGGTCTTCAGCTCGCCCATTGTTTTCTCCATGCATACGGACTTCTGCCTTGACCTCTCTTTCATGCGCTGCATGGAGATGGGAAGGAGATTAGCGAGGTTCCCTTACGCAAAGCGAGGATTCAAAGGCATGGAAAGGTTTTACCTTGTATATCATAGCTTGAGCCGCCGCCATGTTGTCCAGCACTTCCCATTCTTCGGCCTCCTGCCTATCATCGACCTCGCAGCCCTCCATCTCCCTCCTCCATTTCAGTCGGAGGGGTGAAGTGTGAGCTTTAGCAGAAGGGCGAGGAATTTCCTCGATTTCTGGCTCTGTGCTCCTTGGAGCCGGAGCTGGGATTTTCCCTTTCGCTGGCGAGGATCGGCGAGTGGCAGAAGATGGACCGGAATCTTGGAGAGGTGCGGCGTGCCGAGTCAAGTCCTCTATTGCTTAGGGCTCAGCTTGGCGATCGGACTTTGGAGGCGCCGAGGCTAGCACCTCGCTGCCGCACGAACTTGGCGGCTCGTCATCATCTTCAACAGGCTTTCTGAAAACATTTGGAGATTATTCAAGACACAAACTCCTTGCAAATCGTGAGGAAATACCTTTGCGATGACATAAAAGATTTGAACCCAAATCGGACGCCCGAACCACTCGGGCCCGAGCTGGGAGGCTTCTCCACCCCCGACGCGACCTTTGGGCCAGCGGATTGGGGAGATGGAGGGCTTTGTGGCCGCGTCGCCGGAGCTGAAGGCGACTTGGTCGCCGGGCGGCGGCAGTGCAAAAGCGGGACGTTATCTACGTCATTATCTTCATCTGAGTCCCCTGAAGCGACCCCCTTGCCTTTCTTGGCTGCAGGAGCACTAGCCGAGTCCTCCGCAGGACGTTTGCGCGGTGCCTCCTTGTGGTGTGGAGCTTCCGGGACTGGATAGGTAGAAAAGAAGGCCGTGCGTCCCTGCATGTGTATCAGATTAAAATCAATTTAGTACCGTCCTAAAAAACCGCGGTTGAGTTGAGAAGGGTCTTTTCCTTACCGCTGGTGGTAAGAAAGTCAGGTGGTACGCAGCCGGGCAGTCTGCGTGAACTATTTCCGAGCCCGGCGCGAAGAGCTCGTCACTCGGCTGATGATTTCCTTCTGGGAAAGAATTTCTTTAGTCTCCTGAGTGGAGTCTTGGGGCCCCGAGTACTCAAAGGCGAGATGCACCCTCTCCTTGATGGGCTGGACACGGCGCTGAGTGTAGTTCCAGACTACATCGATGCCAGTCAGCCCAGCGGATTTCGCACGATGCAGAAGAATAAGAAGTTCCTGTACTTGGCCTCCCTCGTCATCGGCAAGAGGAGAAGACCAGGAGGGACGAACCGTGGGGCACTCTCCGGAGAAGGAAGGGAGGACTGGAGGAGAATTGGCGCAGTAGAACCACTCTTTGAGTGCCAACCCTTATTGGAGGTTCTCAAGGGAAGATCGAAGTAATATTTTCGGGCCCCTTCCCGCAATTGAAATCCCGCGCCGCCGGCGGCCTTGGGAAAGTTCTTGTTGGGGAAGGGCTTGAGGAGGTAAAGAAATCTGAAGAGATCAAAGTGAGGAGCAATCCCCAAATAGGCCTCATAGATGTTGATAAAAATGACAATTTGGAAGATAGAATTGGGGTTTAGGTGCGAAACCTCGATCCCATAAAAATGTAGCAAACCCCGGAAGAAAGGAGAGTAAGGAAGGCCGAAGCCGCGGAAGAAGAAGGATTCAAAGACTACTACCTCGTCGGAGCGAGGGGTGGGGCAGGATTGGCCGGCGGCAGCGTGCCAAGACAGAAACTCTTCAGAGGGGAGCACACCGATGGAGACCAGCTTCTGTAGCCTCCGTTCGGTCGTGATGGACTTCATCCACTCCTTCCCGCTCTTGGCAGCCTTTGGGGCGGCGGGAGAAGGTGGAGCCATTACGAATAGGAGACGGTGGCGGCGGAGGTTGCGACGAAGAAAGAACCCTAGCGGCGAAGCTCGGTGGGAGAGGCTAATTGACTGGCGCGAAAAGTGAGCGAGGTGAACCAATTTCGTTCTCCTGTTCCTAACTTATCGCAACGGGCAACATTCGCATTCTGGGCCGGGCCTTAGTCTAGCGCCGGATGTGGCCTTTTTGAGAAGGGCAAGGTTAATCACTCGGCTGGTTCCCTCCAAGAGGTTCGCGTTAAGCACTGGGTGTCGGTCTGGGAGCAGGCGGTCCTAACTACTAAGAGACAATTTCGCGGATTCAAGATTAAAACAAGATTCAAGAAGAAAAACAAAGCGGATTTGCAAAAGGATTTTCATTAAAAGGCTCTTAGGCCTAACTACGTTTTCCGCGGCGCAGCACATCGAGCTAGGGCTCGCCGCTGGCTCGCGGGGATACAGAAGAAAGATAAATCACTCCTCTGACGGCCACCTCACGTCAAGGATGGAGAAGACGAGAGCGTCCTTCAATGGAGTGCGCACCGCGTAGCGTCACGGGTAGCCATCGACCAGAACCCTGATGGCTCTCTGAGCGGTCTCCTCCGCATACTCCCATCGCTACCGCTGCCATCGGGCAGCTGTAGCAGCCTTGGCCGCAGCAGCACGGGCATGGAACCTGGCGGCGGCGGCTTCCCATGGATCCATAATCTTCTTTCGATCTTCCGTTGATCAATGGCGAAAAAGGAAGAAGAGGAAGACTCGAAAACTCGAAGGTTGGTGGAGAAGTAGTACTCTGCCCCTGAGATTTCTTTTATATACCAAGGGAGTTCAAAGGGCGCGCCTTGTAATCCGTTTTGAATACAGTAAAAACCATCATGGCGATGAGACGGAAGTGGACGCGAATACGGTCTCCGACCGAAGCGCGTGTCGTTCCGGCTGTGTGAGAAAAGAGCGCGAAAACACTTCGCCTCCCCCTAATTGGGCTTGGGCTAAAATTGCAAAGGGCAACCCCCTTAACATGCTTTCTAAACACGTCACTAACGGTGGCAATGTGTTAAAATCAAGCCTAATTCGGCCTCGGTACACCCTAGAGGGCATATGACCGGAAGCGCCAAAATTAAAAATATTTCACGGCATACCCCATGTTGGGTCACTAGCTAACTTCGCATGCTCGAGGTTGGGTGTTGGTGAAATTTGGTTATAGTTTCGGAGGTATGCCTTCCTTAAGGTCGCCAGTTGTATACCGCTCCCCGGATACAAATGCCTCTCGGCCAAACTGCATCCAACCGGTACGCCCTTATGGGCCCATGCTGATCCTTTCTCTGGTTAGGACAGGTACCACCCGGCTGAATGGTGCGCCCCATGCTGGGCCGAGTGCTGGTTTTTACAAGTTAAGACCAGGCGCCTGATGCTGATACATTTTGAAACGCTAAAGTTACAACATGCTGCAAGACAGAAGTTGTAATGTCGTGGCTTAAGGCATGCCCCATGTTGGGCCGATAGCTACTTTTGTATTGTAAGAGTGGATGCCCAGGAGCCGAATTCTTCTGTTGAGGTGATGTGCCCATGGGGTTGAGTAAGCTGGAGTTTGGTATTGCCAATCTAGGCGTTGCCTCAACACAAAAACTTAAGAATTCTTGAGTTCTTTACAATCTCTTTTCAGATTACAGGAGATATTGGTGAAACCAGTCGGCCGGACATCTGACTCGATCGTAAAGCACTCGAGGGCTACTGTGGACTACATGGGCCCTGGGTATCCTCTAGAAGGCCCATAAGGGAGTAGATGGAGGGCGATCCAAGTCGGCCGATCAAGGACAGAGACCACTCGGGTTACACGCGCCTTGAGCCCCAAGGAAGTTCCCGAGGATATAATCTATCTCCATGTAATTAGGAGATCAGCACATGCATGACATGTAACGGCATAACAAGATTAGGTACCGTGTATCACGTGCTACCATGTAACTCTATTCCCCCCTACGCTATATAAAGGAAGGGGGTGGAGGCCATAGGCAGATAGTTCATCTAATAGAGCACACACTGTAATCGCCTTGGTCATCTTGCATCCCACAGGTTGATCAATCATAATCTCATAGCACAGGAAGTAGGGTATTACCTCGGCAGAAGGGCCCGAACCTGTATAAACCTGTTCTTGTGCTACCATCTGGTTTGGTTCTCGATTAGTGTCCCCTCGTACAAATTCATTGCCGGCGGTGACCCCCCAGTTAGTCACCAGTCGACACCTAGCCTTCGCAAAACCCTAGCCCGAGGTGAGTTTTGTGGTGGATCTACCTGTGCTCGCCGCAAACCAACTTGTAGATCACGCCATTGTGTAGATCTCGTCGAGACGGTCCAGATGGATACATGGATCGTCGAAATCAGTGGAGAAACGCGCCCTAGGGTGCTCGCCGAAGTTTCGGCTTGCGCCGTCGCCGCTCTTGCCACCGGCAGCCTCGGCGACCACGCCCCGCCGCCGGATCCACCGCGCCCCAACCCGCAGCAGACACCTGGCAGCCGCCGCCGCCAGCTAGAGCTCGCCCGTGCGCCAGCCCGCGCTGCGTCCCCGTGCCACGCGTCGCGCCTCCACTGGCCGCGCCGCCGCCCAGTCGCGTGTTGCCACGCGTCGCACCCCGTTACCCCGCGCCAGCACCACCACGTGTCGCCACCCACCGTCGCCACGCGTTGCGCCGCCGCCGTCTCCCGCCCCCGCGTGCCCCACGCGTCAGCCGTCCCCGCGCTGCCCAACCGCAAGCTGCTGAAAAAGAAAAATGATTTCGCCCTAATATTATGATTTATCAAACCTAGAAGTGTGAATGGTATATAGGTTCATTTTGTAACAAGACATGTTTATGGTGAAAAGATGGAACTCGGTAAAAGCATCAAATGTATTAGATGAAATAATGGCCACTTGGTTATAAAGTTGCATTATTTCATGTGGGATAGTGATGAAACTTTAAGTTTGGATTTTGATAATATTAAAAGTTGGGAAAATGAGAGAATGATGCTTTCATGTTGAAATAAAGATTTGGTACTAAAAAAACCCGCATTTGACTGAGAAGAAAGAACGACTACCGTTAGGGTACAGAGTTACCCTGGAAAAATGGAGTCCGGCACCTTAATCAGTCTAAGGACTGATTTCCTGTGAATCTATGAACCGGACTCACACAGTACGACCTCGAAACTCGTCTGTGGGGATGATCTTAGCTAAGTAAGCCTAGGAAGCTACCGGAAACTATTCCGAGTTGAAATTGAGATGCCAGCGAATGGGAACTCGGGCCGATCCTTATATCCCCAGTATCCGGTCATTTGAATGGCCACCTCACCGTAATAAATACTGAGCAGCGGGATGACCAGGGTCGGTCACGCGTGCTCCATATTTAATGATAAATAGTTTTCAGTAGCTTTCTCAGAATAACTGGCTTTGTGCTGTGCGTTTTTGGCTTGTATCCCCGATGCTTTGACAAGCACGCACTAGCAGCTGATGGTAAAGTGTACACACTCTGCAGAGTATTATATAAACTATCATGATAGCCGCGCTCTCGGTTATGAGCACGCTTGGTGACTGTTCATATGGTAGCTATATCTATACCTCTCATCCCTCCAAAATACAAAAGGGGATTACTAATCCTAAGGAAACAAAAAGGACATTTACTAAAGAGAGATGATTTCTTTCCTGTACTCTGATGATTTCTAAAAAAGGAAATTGTTATAATGTAGAAAGGTTTTATGACAGAATTTTGGAAAACAAAATGAATAAACTGTCCTTTGTACTAAGCTTTGCATTTCATATATTCCTTAGACTTGTAGAGTACAATTGTTTTCATATATTGCTTTTATTTTTCTTTTCAAAAACTTTTAGTTGGAGAACCATCCTAGGAGAGCAAGGAGCTCTTCGCAGCTGGGGATTTCGAGTATATTGAAGCTTAGGATATGTCCTACTACCATCATGCCTGTGGCGCGAAGTTTACAAGTTAAATAAATCCTGTGATTTAAGACCGTACCTTAGCGAGTACGAGTATTTGTATTTAGCTTATTGTGTTATGCGTCGGTCTGCGTACCGACTTTGTTGTACTATTTGGGCTTCAGCTCTATGTATTCGAACTTTAAATAATGGCAAAATATCTGTCTGTTTCGAAACTGCGTGCACTAGCAATGATCCTTGGGACTAGTGCGGTAATACACAAAAGGACACGGTTTTGTCAACCGGGTCCTGACAGAGAGAGAGTCTCATAATAGGAAGGAGAGGAGGCAGAGGAGCCTGGAGACCCCGCGGTGCCGCGCATGTTGTTGTGGGCGTGTGGCGGTTGCGGGGCACTGGCCTGGAGGGCATGGCGCAACATTAGGGTTAGGTGAAGTGAGATGGGTGAGTGAGTTTTATATGATACCATATATAGGCCCATATGTCAGGATTTTTCATTTTTATTTGCTATTCGGGTATCCATGGTGCGAACCCGAACCCGAATTTTCAAACCCATGGTATAAAATAAAACTCATACCTGAACACATTGGGTCGAGTACCGATGGGTACCCGAACACATGGGTAAAACTGTCATCCCTACTTTTGTCGGTAAGGGCGGGTCCAGGAAAACAAGTCATTGGTGTCGTCAGGGTAATTTTAACACTAAATCATTATGTTTAAACTTGAAATTGTAGGTTTATATGTATATATACTAATAGAGTAGTAATAAATAAGAAGGGTTTATCCGAAAGACAACAGGGCCACTTAACCTCGGTGCTAACACGGTAGATCCGCCTCTGCTTGCCGGCGTACATTTCCTATAATCTGGGACAGTGTGGTGAGTAGTGGTTTATTGGCATGATAATCCACGATGCAAACGTTGCCTGATTCATAGGATTAATATTTTTTAAATTTTTTTGGAGTATTTCAAGTGCATGGTCTCACATCTTATTTATTACCTTCTCATATTTGTAATGCAACTTGTGTTTTTCCCTATTCATTATATATCCACTCAACTAGAATTTAATATCACTTTTATATTTCTCCGGTGGTACCAATCAAACTGCATGCTTTAAAATTTTACTCCCTGGTTTGTTAAAAAAAAATTTAACATGCTTTAACATGCCGTATTTTCAACAAAAAAATAGAAACAAAATACGAGTGCCATCTGAATATATTTTTTAGAAAAAAAAAAAAACCAAAGGCGAGCGGGCCGGCCGGATGGTACGCGCCCGCATCATATAAATCTCCACCAAATCCGCAATTTCTGCTCCCCAGCCGCGGCGGCCTGATCGATCGCAGAGGGAATAGCGAAAGCGTTTCGCTTTTCCTTAATTAATTAATCGCACGGACGCGTAGCGACGACCCGTCGCGCGTCTCCTCCTCCTCCTCCTCCTCCCCCAAGCGCGAGTGCGCGACCTTGTTACCGCCTCCGTCCGCCGTCCGCGCCGGCCGGCGATCGATCAGGATGGTGCTCTCCCATGGCGTGTCCTGCTCCGACGACTCCGTGCACTCCACCTTCGCCTCCCGCTACGTCCGCACCTCCCTCCCCAGGCACGCAGATCGATCGTCTCTTGGATCGCCGGCGCCGTCTGGCTTCTCTTCGTGATCGACGGGTAGCACTAACCGGTGGGTGCACGTTGATTCGCTGGTCTCAGGTTCCGGATGCCGGAGCAGTCGATCCCCAAGGAGGCGGCGTACCAGATCATCAACGACGAGCTGATGCTGGACGGGAACCCGCGGCTGAACCTGGCCTCCTTCGTCACCACCTGGATGGAGCCCGAGTGCGACAAGCTCATCCAGGCCTCCGTCAACAAGAACTACGTCGACATGGATGAGTACCCGGTCACCACCGAGCTACAGGTAATCAACACCAACACCATCTTGCTTCTCTCTTGCTCCTCTTGTTCATGTAATACCAGCTAATCAACCGGCCTTCAGCTATCTTCCGCTTAATTCAGAGAGTTTTAGCAGCAGTACTTGCACCGATTTCCCTTTCTTTTCCGCAATTTTTGTTTCCCTTATGCCTGCCTCGGACGGCGGCAAGTCCCGGTTTTTGATGCGTTCGTTCCCACCGATAGATTCAATGGGTTCAGTAGGTTCAATGGGTGATCATTGGCCCACTTGGCCAGTTGGCCACCGTCCAGTTGCCCCCTTGATCTCGTCTAGAAGTTGGAAACTAATGGGAAGAATACAAAACGATCCATGTTGGAACTGCATCCGAGAAAGTCATTCACATGCCGCGTTGGCTAGGTGTCTTCGCAGCGATAGTTAACAATATGATTTCCAAATCTTTTTTCTTCCGCTGGTCTCTGGTTCATTCCTTTCCTCCTCATTTTTTTTTTCTCAATGGAAGTTCAATTTTTTTTTCTTCGATGCTTTTGAGCAGCATCTCAAGTTTTTATGGTGTGACGAGGCCCTGTTTGATTTCACTCAAATTAAAATATGATAGTGGTAAATTTTTTTTTATAAGCCAAACACTTTTGGGCTTTGTAAATGTTTTCTTAAAATAGTGTTCTTTTAGAAGCTGTAGATTTTTTTTAAAAAGTTTTTTGTCTCTCTAAACAGCCAAAAAACCTACAAGAGGCCGTAAAAAAAATATAATATCCAACTAATTGGTCTAAATAAAACATAGACATAGAGCTGGCCAAATATAACTACAACCTACATGTAAATTTTAAAGTCGTTTGAAGGATATCAATCTAGGTTGGAGCCGCGTATTTTTTGAAAATCCGTAAATAATGGGGTAATCACCCATATGCTCCCTGTGCTAGTCCCTCGACTTGGATTGCTTTGAAGTTTCTATGACTAGGCGTAACGGCAAGGAAGAACAGGTCGGTCCCTTAGAAGCAAGTGTGAATAGGTCACCGGAATCATGACAGCTACACGTCGACGCGTCCGTTCCTGTAGGAAACAATCCACCGTGCCTTTCACCCGTTAATTTGTACAAAATTCATGTGATCGAGGATCCTGGAATCGAGCTAGGATAGATCAGATTGGAATTTCTGTCGAATCGGAGAAAACCTCACGTGGTACGAAAACCTCCTCGATGCCAGGAGGCACCGTCTGCCTGGCAATTCTTGGCCGGGTCTTCGGCTACATTTTCTTTCTCCGCTAGCTTGATGGATGCAGTGTCGGAGTGATACTCTTGTCGTGGCCTGCAGCTCGTCGGCCATTTGCAATGGCTGGCGGGTCGCGTTCGTCGACAACTGCCTGTTACTCGCCCATTCATCTCGAGTCGATGGCGATGGCAAAGGCGACGCTGACCCTGCACAATAATTAGACAGCGCCTCCCTGTCCAATCTTCTTGGCATGTTACCCCCACGTCAAGGTACCTGAATAGATGGCATATTGGCATGCGAGAAAAAAAAAGCACCGATTATATGTTGGACATTCGGAATATATGTGGTTGCAAATTTAAATTTGATTAAAAAAAATTCGTCCAAAAAACTTTTAAAATATCTGGCCATCGCTAGTGTGAGTTAATTTTAAATTTTGATAAAAAGGTTCATCCGGAAAACCAAATGTCGGGTTGTCTCTAGCGTTAGTTGCCCTCTAGTAAAGTTTGACCTCCAACTTTTCGATAGTCTCCGGTAGCATAGTCGAGACAACGAAAGAAGGTTCTCTACTCGTATAGGGATTAGAAATGTTTTTTTCTAAATCTCCAATGGTGCTTAGTCAGTTAGTTATAAAGATGTTAATTTAGCATTTTGTTTATGTGAATGGGAGAAAAGAAGGAGAAAATATATAGTCAGTTTATAGTTGATTTCAAGGTGCACGTATATTATTACATATGGATACATATTAAATTTACAGATCATGCTACATATATGTAGCTAGTCCACAAGAGATGTTATCTATATACCTAGTACTATTTATAGATAATATGTCTATTTTTTATAGCTAATAATTGACTATATTATTAAAGATGCTCTAGTGTTTCGTGGCTGCGTAAGGAAAAGGGAAAGATTTAAAAGCTAGTCAGCTATTCTGTTGTTTTAATCACCACTGACGCTAACGTGGATTAGCGGAACCAAGACTGGAAGACCAGCAATTCTACGACATTGGGCCATCTAGCTGTGCCTAGTCATGGGAAGTTAGGTTTGGATCCTTCTTAAATGGTTTTTAAACCTGGAACCAAATTAAGAATGAAAGAAACTGTTTGTGGTTGTGGTGGGCTGCTTGCACAGCTCATGAAAGGTACTGTTCCTGGCCGTGATGGGCAAATCATGCAGACACACCTGCCCCAGTGCTAGACACCCATCGGCTTGTGCGGATCCTGCCTCGATTCTTCTATGTTATTTTTTTCTTCCAACTTGTTGCGATGACTTTCTGAAAGGATCTTCCGAAGGAAAAATAATAGTTTAGCTTCAAATTCGAGATTTGATGTGACGTCTGTGTTCTTGAGCATTTAGATCAAAAATAACGAGCTGGGTGTTCATGTATATGTGCGGTTAGATTTATGGTAATTTTAATTTACCATGCATGATTTTTTTTATTTAAAATTTTTGTTAGCTGATACCCGGTATGATATCTTTTCTCTTATCGCACGGACTCTTATTTCTATTTTTTTTATTTCTATTGTTTTTTTGGTGTAGCTAATATGAACTCTTTTTTTAAAATTAGTATGTACTCTTAATCTATTGTTTTTTATTTCAATTTACTTTTAAAATTCTAATTTGTTACTATAATTTAGGCCCACAGTAATCCACGGTGTTGATCATTTTTCTCTTTTCGATTTTGAGAATTTATAGCATTTTAGATTAACGTGGGGGCTTTTTGTTGTGCTCTATTTTAATTATAAGATAGATGGATGGATGGGTGGGTGGGTGGATTCCTCCGATTTATAGCATATTGATGTTTGCAAGAGTGCTCAAGCTTTAATAATAATATATATATACGGCTTCATATTTAAATTAGCTTTTATGTTTAGATTTTGATTAGCACTGTTGCTCATTCCATAAGCACAACACACGCATGCAAGGAATTTTGTATGCACAACTTCTTTTTCCTTACTGTTCATTTGATCTTTTATTCCACCTCATCTAGTATCACATGGAATTGCGGATTACAAATTCACCGCTAAATTAGGATGATATGAAACGTCTACTACGAACTCAGAATACGCCGAATAATGTGGATTTATTATTTACGAAACCCATCATATTAAGCGTTTAAATGTGGATTTGATATTTAGTGGCATGGAGTTCAATGCTGGTTGTCTATCAATCCCGTCACCGTTATAATTTAGACCCACAACAATCGATATAAAGTTTGAATTTTCTCAAAATTTTAAAGTTCAAATTTAAAAACATTTTGTTAATTCCAATTTACGCCAATTTCCCAGCTATTTATTTTTTTAGGTCGCAAAAACAATCAACATTCGCATAAAATGGAACCATGCCTACACAACGAATATTCATACAAAGTTTGAAGTTTTACAAGAGTTTGTTCTTTGCTATTTAGGTCACATTTCTTCCCTTTTCTATTTTGTTTTCTATATGTCCCAAAAACAATCTAAAAAATAGCAAAAGTGTAACCATACATGCACAAAAAACATACACACAAAGATTCCGTGTTTTAAATTTTTTAGTTCAAATTTAAAAAGAGTTTGTCCTTTCCTATTTAGGCATATTTCTTTCCTTTTCTATATTGTTTTACCTATGTACCAAAAACTGGGAAATAAGAATTTTTCCAAAAATAGAACCATTTATGTACAGAGATTGGTTGTTTTCTAAATTTTTTGAAGTTTGATTTTTTTAATTAAATTTGTTCTTTCCCATTTAGACCATATTTATTCCCTTTCCTATTTATTTTTTATAGGTAAAAAAAATTGAGAGTCCACAAAAATGGGACCATGCTTGCACAAAGAACATACATATAAAGTTTGGGTGTTTTCTGAAATTTTTTGAAGTTTATATTTAAAAACCATTCCTTCTTTCAGATTTGTTCCATATTTCTCCCCTATCTTTTTTTATTTTCCTTATGTAAAAAATTACAAAAATAGAAAGTTTTCAATAATGGAATCGTGGCTGCACCAAAATAATCCAAATAAATTTTGAAAATTTTCTATTTTTTAAATCCAAAAATAATATTCCTTTGCTTTTTCCCACATTCTTATACTTCCTTTTTTAAGTCTTTCGAAAAATTTAAAAATTGTAGAAAATGAAACCAGGCCTTGACCAAAATACTCAATCGAAGAAATAATTAGATAATGGTGTACTACTAACGCGATCCCCCATAACAACCATCACCTAGACGAAACGATTCGACGGAAGTGCTTTTCCAACATTAAACATTCCCACTTTGTCAACCACATTTCACAAAGAAAGCATAGCAACACGAGCAAGCCAAAAAGGAGAACCACAGATAATGCCCACATCATCAAAGAGATGTACCTACAATACACAAAGACACCATATAAATACTTACAGTACACAATAGTAGTACATCTACAGTACACAATGACACCATTATAAAAACTGGTCTATTAAACATGAATAGTGCGTGTAAGCCCATTTTCCAGTTCGAGTAGAAATCATGATTTGTAGTCTCCAAAAAGAAAGAAATATCGTGATATGTCGATTTTATAAATCTTTTGCCTGAATTTGTCCTTGCAGAACCGATGCGTGAACATGATTGCCCATCTGTTTAATGCTCCTCTCGGGGACTCTGAAACGGCCGTGGGAGTCGGCACGGTCGGCTCGTCGGAGGCCATCATGCTCGCCGGGCTTGCCTTCAAAAGACGGTGGCAGAACAAGATGAGAGCTGCGGGCAAGCCCTGCGACAAGCCCAACATTGTCACCGGCGCCAATGTGCAGGTAAGCAAAAGCAGATCACAGGCTCTATCACGCCGCCAGCGCATATATCCATTGCCGAGGGCATCTCTTAATTGGATCAATTGGGAAAATGTAGGTTTGTTGGGAGAAATTCGCGCGCTACTTCGAGGTGGAGCTCAAGGAAGTGAAGCTGCGCGACGGCTACTACGTCATGGACCCCGAGAAGGCCGTGGAGATGGTGGACGAGAACACCATCTGCGTGGCGGCCATCCTCGGCTCCACGCTCAACGGGGAGTTCGAGGACGTCAAGGCGCTCAACGATCTCCTCACCAAGAAGAACGCGGAGACAGGGTGACGTCAAAGCCTCCACTCGCACTGCATTCTTTCATCTATCCAGTCCACGCGCGGATGTCGAATTGCCGGTGCGCATTTCTGATGGTTTTCTGATGGAATGTGCAGCTGGGACACACCGATCCACGTGGATGCGGCGAGCGGCGGGTTCATCGCGCCGTTCCTGTATCCGGAGCTGGAGTGGGACTTCCGGCTGCCGCTGGTGAAGAGCATCAACGTTAGCGGACACAAGTACGGCCTCGTCTACGCCGGTATCGGGTGGTGCATCTGGAGGAACAAGGAGGACCTGCCCGAGGAGCTCATCTTCCACATCAACTACCTCGGCGCCGACCAGCCCACCTTCACCCTCAACTTCTCCAAAGGTGTCGTTTTTTCTTTTCTCACCTCTATTCCGATGCAATCCTCAGGCTGGCTAGTGGCTAATCTGCCTGAATCTTGATGTGAACTTTCAGGTTCCAGCCAAGTTATTGCACAGTATTATCAGCTGATCCGCCTTGGTTTCGAGGTAAACTGTCCTCCCTGACTTTAACTTGCCTAGCTTATTTTCTTCTAGTCTATTCTAAATTCAAAAACTTACGTACCCAAGATAGCTAGGAGAGGTTCATTTGAGTATTTCTAAAACTTTTAAGCATACCTTTCAGATAAAAAGATTAAAGCATGTTTAGTTGAAGCATAAGTTTGATTAACTCTGCCATATCTAAGGTTAGTTAAGTTTGACGGAGCTAGGTGATTGTTTGGTTTACGTCTAAGGTTAGTCAAGATTCCTTCTCCACTACGTAGACCTCACATGTCATACATACATAAAAGTGTGACAAATTTGGCTTAGGCTGAGAAAGTGTGGCTAAGAATTTAGGGCCTGTTTGGTTGGTGCCTAATTGTGCCACACCTAAGCTTAGCCAAGTATGGCGAGCCACACTTTTTGTGGCGGTCAAATTGGCCGCCACACTTGTGGCAAAGTATGGCAAAAAAAAATGAGTCTATGACGTGTGGGCCAGCTAGCTTATGAAGTGTGGCAAGCCAAGCAACGAACCAAACGCGAGCCTAACTTAGTCAAACCTACCTAACTTAGACGTGGCTGGGTGTGGCAACGAACCAAACAGGCCCTTAAAAACTAAGCTTAGGCAACTATGGCATGTTAGGTGTGGCAAAATTTGGCAAGCTTAGGATCCAAACCAAACAGCCCCATTATATCAAACAGTTTGTATCTTAAACAATGATGATTAAATGAGCAGACAGTTTAACATAAATAAAATAAGTTGTAAAGAACGTGCTTATGATTTACATAAAACCAAACCAAATGCATCATGAGTAACTTGTTACTTTGTTAGTTCTAAATTTTAGACTAAACAAATGCATCGTGGGTACCTTTTTAGCACTGAAATGTTTGTTGGTGCAATGCATCCTAAATTTTAGACTAAACAAATGCATCGTGGGTACATTTTTAGCACTGAAATGTTTGTTGGTGCAATGCATCGTGCAATGCAATGCAAATGCAGGGGTACAAGAACATCATGGAGAACTGCCAGGAGAACGCGGTGGTGCTGAAGAAGGGGCTGGAGCGCACGGGGCGGTTCACGATCGTGTCCAAGGACCACGGCGTGCCGCTGGTGGCCTTCTCCCTCAAGGACAGCAGTCGGCACAACGAGTTCGAGATCTCCGAGTTCCTGCGCCGCTTCGGCTGGATCGTGCCGGCCTACACCATGCCCCCCGACGCGCAGCACGTCACCGTGCTCCGCGTCGTCGTCCGCGAGGACTTCAGCCGCACCCTCGCCGAGCGCCTCGTCATCGACATCGAGAAGGTGCTGCACGAGCTCGACGCGCTCCCGTCCCGCGGGACCCCCGCGCCCAACGGCGACGCCGCGGACGCTGCGGTGGCGGCGGTGAGCGACCGGGACATGGCGAGGCAGCGCGAGGTCATCTCCCTCTGGAAGTGGGCCGTCACGGCCAAGAAGAAGACCAACGGCGTCTGCTAAAGCAGCCCATTACCCCGTGGGCCTCTGCCGATCTGGGTGAAAGTTATCTTGTTTCTCTGATTTGGTTTCCGTATTAAGATTTAAGGTTGCCTCTGTGGGCTGTGGCTCTGTCCAAGTTACTAATATTTTTTAGACTTCGGAGTAATTAAATTCCAGCACGCTATGAAGTAGTGGGCGTTTTCCTGGACGCGGTACGGTAAACCCCATACTCCGTGCACTTGCTTGTTGGTGTGTAAGTTTAACACGGATGTTCGGTGTTTCTGTTTGCTTCCGTTTTTGACTTTGTAATGAAAATGGAAAAGGGAGGGGGCCTCCGGTCTCCTTTACCAAAAGAACAGAAAAAATGTAACACGGATGCACCTGCACCTTAATCTGTGTGTGTTTTTAAAAAACAACTAAACAATGTGTTTTGATCAACCCGATTCAATCTTTTGATCAACCCGATTCAATCGAATAAACACTGCTGTCTATTCGCCGGTCGATATCGTTGCACCTCGCGCGGGTCAAGACACCAGCGAGACACTGATGAAAGAGGTAGAGCCGCTACAATTCATCCTTGATATTGAGTAGGGTTGACGCTGGTGGGCCTTGGAAATTTCTTAATCGAGACCAGGAGGGTGGTAACACGGCTCCACCCTGCCCCATCTCAAACTCCGAAAGCCTGGTTGTTTTTCTTTCAGCGCAGAAGAAGAAGAAAAAAAAAAACCTTCACAGATCTGTGCAACGAACACTGCCACTGGGTCAGCGGCAGCCTAGCTAGGATGCTGACGCCTGGCACATCCTGCTCGCCAGTCGCCAGCCCGGCGCGCGTGAGCCGAAGCTAATAACTATAAATCAACAAAGATTCATACGTACGGGTGATGTTGATCTTCGTCGTTCTTCTCAATCTCTTCCATGGCGTCTTCATTTTTTTTCTTGCGAATCTCTTTCATGGGATCTTCACTGATATTAGCCATCGCCGCCGCCTGTTCCTAACCAGCGCCGTTCCGTGTGAATCTGTGATAGCTAGCGCGCCAAAACAATTCTCTGTTCCCGCTATAGTGCTAGCAGGCGACCTGACTCGATTGGGCAGTGGGCTAGGACGAGCGGCCCATGAGAGCGACATGCAGCGCGGCCCGCTCGCTCACTCGTTCGGTCGGTGCTCGCGGCGACGTCCTGCACGGCCTGCTCGCTAGCCGCAGTCAAAAGGCTATCCCGATCGGTCCGCGTCCCCCTCTTCTTTCCGGGGATTTGTTATCCCGGCCGCGGCCGAGGCAGCGCGCGCGCGGGGCAGCGCGCACGCGTCGCCGTCTTTATCCCCGACTGACGGCGACGCATTCGTCCACGCGCGGCGGCGGCGGCGGTGTCGTGGTGGTGGGTTTTGTTCGCTTCGGTTCTACGGAAAACACCGCGCCTCTCGGTGCGCGCGCGCGCACGGCGGAAGGTGGCTGGCCCTGCGTCTGCTCCGCTCAGGCGACGCGCGACGGCTTCTTACCCCCATCCAGCGACGTAGATGTAGCTCGCCGGTGCGCCCGTGCGTCATCGCACCATCCACCGGCTGCAATCTCTTTCCGGGAGATTCGTGGATTCGTCTCGCCCTAAATAATGGAAACTGTGTGTTTGCTCTCGGTGTGTCACTCACACGTGGGATGGGGTATGCACAATTGCACATCATATATCAGTGAGACACAATAAAATAAATACATGAAGTACAATCTTTGAAAGGATAAATGCATAATTATTTCTTTCTTTCTTTCTCGGTTAGGGTGGATTAGTAGCCGTTGGAGTTGCACCGGCCACTTTCTTCACAGCTCTGGTCGATCTACATATGTGACCCTAGCGCTTTGTTTCATATCAAACGACATAAAATATTTTATGGTTTTATTTTGAGAAGTATGTAAAACCTCAACTTCTTTTAGAGCAGATATGATAAAAGGTGCGCTTAAGAAGAGAGAACATTTGTCAAATAAAAATTCTTTCAATGCGTGGAAGTTTATATAGGTGCTTATATGTTGCTTCCTAGTTCCTACGGTAAGCACCACTCTAAGCACAAAAGCTTAGTTTTAATGCTCCGGCTATTTTGTAGGCTCCTACATTCAGTTCGAATTATGTAGGCAATTTATGTACACCTTTTTTTTTTAGTAAACTTCATGTAT
This sequence comes from Raddia distichophylla, assembly GCA_005191435.1. Taxonomy (NCBI): domain Eukaryota; kingdom Viridiplantae; phylum Streptophyta; class Magnoliopsida; order Poales; family Poaceae; genus Raddia; species Raddia distichophylla. The sequence goes on from SPJY01013139.1 coordinate 257,623, forward strand.
TTTTCCAATTTTTTTTTGGTAAAGTCGAGGGCATAGTTGAGGCCGCCTCCTTCATACACGGCGACTGCACATTATACCAAAATCACCTATGGTGTAGCCTGCTACGCAGGTGAAGGCAAAACAGTCAGACCCTAGTTTTAAGTACTTATAAACTCCTACTAGCAACTACCTAAAAGCATCCCACCAGCACACTCATTCCTCGGACGTGCGCTACAAGCGAGGTAACTTATTACAAAACAGACGTCTGCCAGACCCAAAGACGCATGACCTCCAGTAGCAAATCAAAGAAGGTTAGAGGCGGCAGCCCCGTCGAGTTGAAAATGCGATTGTTCCTTTCGAGTCGGAGATGACATAAGGTTGCTAACATGACGGATCGAAGACCCAAGGCAAGGTTGGGTTGCAGGATGTCCCACCAGACGCTGAGATCATCAGCGTGGGTCCATGCAAAGCAGAGCGAAGAAGGCATGGGGTGTTGAGGTTGGAACCCAGGAGGTCCCAAATGTGGGAGGAGTAGGGGCATTCGAGTAAAAGGTGTTCTGGGGTCTCTAGACATATAAGGCAAAGGTCACAGAACTAGTTATTCAGCAGTCCACTACGCAAGAGGACGTCAGCAGTCATGAGCCTCCTTAGGAATAGCGTACAAGCAAAGAACTTGCATTTGGTGGGCGCCCATTGCTTCCATATAAGCGCAGCGCCGTCGGAGATGTCCTTCCAGCGAATTACATGCGGTACGCTGAACGGATAGAGAAGTTCCGGTCTGTAGAGAAATGCCAAACGACTCGGACGGAGCGCAACATGGCTGATCTTTTGCCAGAGGGAGACCAGCTCCAAGGCGAGGCAAGGGTCAAATTCCATCGTAAGTCTAACAACCATTTGCTATTGTTCAAGGCCTTAGTGACTGTGCAGTTTTTTTCATGCAGAGGCTGCAAAAAGTATTGTGGCCATTTTCTTTCAAAATTGCCCAAGAAGCCAAGCGTCTGCATAGAAGAGAAATATGGTGCCATTCCCAAGAATTAACTCAGAGCCTACTCTGAAGAGTGCCACATCAGTAAGGACGAGGCACGATCTAGGGGAGCCGGATTTGGACAGCCAAAGCCAAAGCAATTGGAGGGTGCGGACGAAATTATTCAAATCAAGCACCCCGAGCCACCCAAGGGTAGTCGGGGAGCAGACGAGTTTTCAATTGACAAGACACCCAACCACTGCAACATTGTCATTTCCGCGCCAAAACCAAGTGCGGCTCAATTTATCGATCTTTTGAAAGACCGAGATAGGTGGAGAGATCATTGATAGGGTGTAAGACGGTAGGGTTGAGAGAACCGACTTGAGCAAGGTGACTCTACCCCCTTTAGACATCATTTGACCCCGCCAACCGGCCAGACGGCCAACAATCTTGTCGAGTAGAGGTTGGAAGTGTACACGCTTTAGCTTCTTGATGGCGAGCGGGAGGCCGAGGTACGTGATGAGAAAGGTACGCGCTCGATTTTTCAGCTGCGGGAGGATGCAAGCAACCTGATTGGGAGGCTACTCACATGATCTAAGCACTTGCTCCATTCTACATGACAAAAAAGTTTTTTTTCTTCTAATTTAGCATTCATCTGTATACTTATATCCATAGGGTAAGAGATCACTGGCCGCTGGATCAAATAAGATATATGACGTATATAGATGTATTCATCTGTTTTTACTTTTTAATCAGTAAGATAAATGGTCCGTGGTTCATATATATAGTGTTGAAATTTCTCTTACAGAAGTTACATCTAGAACGTTATATTTCACTTTAATTTTGAAGTGTTCAATTCCGAAGAGATACCGTCAATTGGGTGTGAGATCCTCCAAGACGTAGTTAGGGTTAATTCGGAAAATCCTGGCCCTTTATTACATTTTGTGCTTTGCCAAAGAGAAAAACAGGAAGGCAGAGTAACCACTTTGTGTCTCTGTCCTTGTAGAAAAGGTAGGTAGTAGCGGTAGACAGCCGATTCTTCCCTCTTGTCTATAAGTGTCGCTTTCAGCAAAGATATCGGTTAGTTTTCAGTGATCACCTAATTACCTAGCTGACTTCAGTTAACAGTACACCGGCAAACTCGATCGAGGTGGGACAAATCAAGAACTAGCACAACTAATATTTTATCACAGGTCAGTAACGTGACAATTGGGATGATTAGAGAGAGAGAGAGTTTTATATATAGCATGTAGCAGCCGGGGGAATATATCAATCGTCAGGATGGGTGGGGCCTCATGAGGAGAGGAACCGGTCAGTCGATTGCATCGGATCAGACATCAACAGCTCCTGCCAATTGCCAAGTGACTGACAGTGATCGAGCTGCTGGATTGGAGCGAAAGGAAATGTAACGTCTCCAAGGTTCCCAGCACCACACAGAGGTGTCAAATCCCATCAGGCTAGGTACAGCATGGTCTCCTAATTAAGCGTGTATCTCTTTCCTGCACCTAATGAAAGTGCGGTTATTAGACTTGCGGCTTGCCATTGTTCGTCCATATATTTCCGTGGCTTCTATTTTATTTGCTAAGATACTAGGACAATCAAGTTAGAACTCGGCCTTGTTCCTATTTGATTGAGCTTAAATCAGATTAAAATGTACCACTTAAAAAGTTAAGGGCACGCTACAAGCGGCTTTTAAGAATTATATTAAAAAATAATGTTGACATATTTGAGAAGAATGACTAAAACTCTTGTTAAAACGAGTACAAGGTGTTACAGCATATGGCTTACATAAAAATAATAGATGTTTTTCGATTAATGTGAAAATTTTAAAAAATAGAATTAATACGTTGACACCGTTGATCCTATTTTAACCATATAATACTCCTATATAGATATACTCTGGGGAGTTCAGGGTAAGCCTGTCAGGTCGTGGGAGAACTGCCGAGGGACCCATGCGCGAACAGATAAGGACCTAAACATAAGATAGATAAACACTGAGGGTTTTTGTGCAAAGCCATCAAGTCGGATCAGACGGCAGAGAGGGTGGGCACATGAACAGGAACGAACGACTGAGGGAAATCGGGTGACGTGGCTATGTCGGAAGGCTCCTAGCGATACACGCTATATTGTCTTTGGAAATTAGATAGGGCCCAAGAGCTGATCGATCGAGATGAGCTGATCTTAATAATTACTCCAATTAAGCTTGAGCTTGGCAGCAGAAGGAAAGCTCAAACGGATCTACCAGTCAGGTATCACATCCAAGTATCCAACGTTTGCGTACATATCTACCCTTGTAACTCTACATGTACGTTTCCTTCCGATGTGGTAGTCTAGCTTACCGTAGCAAAAACAGTATATCACATATTTCTCTTTCTTGCGTTTACGATTAACACCCTCATAAATTATTTTATTATTTTTTGAGTCATCTGTAGTTTTATTTCTTATGTTTATGTTTCTTAGTGTTTTGCAGCACATTCAAAACCCACTAATTAAAACCACAAATTAAAATACGCTTTATAAATAGAAACGAAGGTGTATGTATTGTTAGGAACGAATAGACTACGCTAAAATATATCAAATTTTTCTATCGTGATCATTAGGATATCATATGAATATTATGAGATAGTGATGGATCATTACGCGTATCCGCAGCGGAAGGAGAATTGGGGTAGCTAGTTTTTTGTGTTACACGTGTGTAGAGGTCAGTCAAGTTAATTAAAGACAAAATGGGTGCCATCATCATTAATTCACGTGATCTATATAATGAATTCCAAAACCATAATTAACTCTTTAATAACATTAACATGATAGTATACTTTTTTAGTAAAATCACATTGAGCGATTCAGAAATATCTCTCTTGTTATTAAGTAATAGACCCATCTTGATTTCTTATACCCGACACCAAATTTCATAGCATACCCGAAAGCTATTTTTAGAAATACAAAGCTGCGATCTAGCGGTTGATAGCTTCAAAGTGTACCACTACACGTGCTAAAACTCAATGACGATTTCAGGTCTAAAAAATACGGGTATATGACTTGACACAACAGACCGATATATGTCATGTGCAAGATAACGATATATCTCAACGATGCCTTGAAATGGGTTTATTCAACATCAAGATCTATAACATGTGTCCATATTATTAATTTGATATCAATATATTTATGACATGTGAAACACTACTATCAATTTGCATGTGGTGGTCAATTCATTATTGTCTCGTGCAATAATATGACCACCAAGGATCATTTAGAATAATGGCACAAATGCAACGTGCCTCAAAACCATTTTGTACAATTGATAAATAATGTAAATGATATTTATTTATTGAACCGATAACATATTATCTTAAGTATATAAACATATATGTGATACAATCATCTCCCTGATCGCCTCTAAGGAATATTACTAGGCATAAACTACAGACCAGGGTTCACAAAACCGTCGGAGCTCTCCAAGCCGGCAATGGAGCGGAGCCGATTAACCGCGGTTAACCGGCAGTTCCGTACGATTTTTGACCTAAATTGAAAACTCCGTCTTTCAGGTTTTGTTCGCGGTTAGTCACGGTTTCCGAGGAAAAAATGTCAAAATAGGTGAAAATCAGAGAAAATTCGTAAAATTCTTTAAAATATACATTAGAATTTTTTTTTAAAAAAATTTGTTTAAGCCAAAATGCTTAGAATGAATAAAAGTATTTTTAGGAATTTTCATGTATATTTCACATTTAAATTTTATTTAAACGAATTTTGCCCAAATCCCTAAACACTAAACCGCCGGTTTACCTAACCAGACCCCGCGGAGGCGCGGTTAACCACCGATTTTGTGAACCGTGCTACAGACCCCGGCCATATTTGTTCATAAGATTTTTGAGACGCGGGAATGGGAACATAGAAAGCTAGCGCACGATCACGCGGCCATAACTTCATGAATACACGTATATTCGTAATAAAGATTTTCATAGGAATACTATCATCTATAAAAAGTACAAGCCTGAACACTCGGTACGGCTCGCTGCCACACGTCATCGCGTGTGCACGTCGCCCGTTCGTTCGCAGCCGTCCGATCACACGAGGCAGGCAGATCTAACTGTCCATTTCATTTTTACGTATAAAACGATTTTTTTTGCCCCAAATCTTAGGCACGCGGGTGGTTTGCCCGATTGGTTTGCTCAGCCCGTTCATCAATTGGGCGTCCCGGGTTCGAATCCCGCGTCCCCTGTTTTTCTCCCCTTTTTTCCCTAGCCGCGCGCGCGTACTGGCCTTTCCCGGGCTCGCCGCGCGCTGCGGCGTCTTCCCCGCTCGCCCGTCGAGAGCCCGGGCGCTGCCGCGCTTTTCCTGGCCTCACGTGCACCGCGGGCGCGCGTGCGCGGCTAATATTCTTACAAATTAAAGAAGCGCTTACCTTTGAACACACATGGATTGAATTTATACTTTAACGCTCTCCCTCGTGTAGTTGCGTGGATATCCCTCAACAAATATTTATGAGTAAAATGCACCGGAGGTCCATTAACTTGTAGTGTGGTGTCACTTAGATCCATCAACTTTTAAACTGCAGTTTTGGGTCCATTAACTCTTTAAGTTGTTCACTGCAGGTCCGTACCCCTTCGTTTTATGTTTAGATCCGACGTGGCATGGATCCCACGCTTTAAGTTGTTCACTGCAGGTCCATTAACTCTTTTAAGTTGTTTACTGCAGGTCTATGAACTCTTTAAATTGTCCATGCCACGTCGGATCTAAACATAAAACGAAGGGATACGGACCTGCAGTGAACAACTTAAAGAGTTAATGGACCCAAAACTGCAGTTTGGAAGTTGATGGACCTAAGTGACACCACGCTACAAGTTAATGGACCTCCGAGCGGAACCGCGATGCGATTCGGATGGCGGCCTTTTTCGCACGGCTGCGTCACCCGAGACCACGACGAGCTTGTCATCGCCAACCACTTCCCGGAGCCATTCATGGGCCGCTTCACCCACGGTGTCCTCGAGGTGAGTTTCAAGCCGTGGCGGCCGCAGCTCTGCGAGGATCCCACGCTGGTTCGCTATAGGGTGGGCCTCTGTCTCAAGAACGTCCCGCTGTACGCGTGGAACGAGCAGACGACCTGCACCATTATCGGCGCGTCAGGTGCACTTCAAGGTATTGAGGACCGCTACCTCAGTCCCGCCCTGCGACATCACCAACTCCCTCAACGTCTGGGCGTGGTGTGCGAACCCGGATCGCATCCCTAGGGTTCACTACCTCAGCATCGTCGACACTCCGGGCAGGGCGGCTGCCGAGCGCCACGTCAAAATGGCGTCCACCTCGAAGGTGTTCATTCACCTGGACACAATCAAGGACTACTCAGCGGGGCCACTGGGCCGCGCCCGCGTCTCCTACCCGGCGTGGGAGTTTGGTCGACGATGACCTCCTGCCTCCTCCTCCGCCGCTGGGCGTCTCCCCCCGCGCCCGCCGCGCTACGACGAGTCTGACGAGGATGGTGATGTCAACCCCCGTCACCAGGGTCGTCATCGCTCCCATTCGAGCGTCGCAAGGGCGGCCCACAGTGTGGTGCGGAGCGTATCCGTCATGTATCGCGGCTGCACCGCCTCCGCTCGGGGGTGCCGCCATGATGGCCAGCCCAGCTGCAATCGTCGACGGGTGCTCTTCGCACCACAGGTTACCAACTGCATTTCAAAGGGCGTTGAGGTACGGGCCCCCTCCTCACCGTACCGTGTCCCCCACCCCCGACAACCAATTCACTCCGCTCCTTGCCTCCCCTGTCCCGCCTTGGTGAGCCTTTTGTTCTTGGGCCCCATCCTTCCTCCCTGCCCCCCTCACCTTTGGTGGCCACGAAGGATGACAATGCCCCGCCATCTTCGGCCAGCTCGGTGACGCCTCCCCTACAGCCCCTCGCCGATGCTCGCCGGCTGGGCCACTCTGCCCTGCTCGTCCTCCTGGCAGGCTTTGGCCCTGGGGTGGCCCGTGGCGTCGCTCCTCCCCTTGTTTTGAACACGGCGGCACCGGAGGTCGCCCTACCGCTCCTAGCGCTCCCAGCCACCGCCACGTCTTCCGGCTCGGCCGAGGGGCCCCTCTCGGTGAGTCCTAAGGCTCCATCCTCCACAACCAACGACGTGGAGCTTCTCATTCAGCACCTTTTTGCTCCCTCCTCCCCTCCGTTACTGCAGGTCCCATGCGCTTCGCGCGCCCGCAAGTCCGCCCCGCTGCGGCGTAGTATTCGGCTCGTCGGGCGCAACGATGGCAAGCATCCCTCCGAGACCAAGGCCAAGAATCTTCTTGTCCGCAAGCTTCAACACTAGATTGAGGCCTACGCCTGATCCCCCAAGGTCCAGCCGAGCGACGACGACTCCCTCAAGACTCTCTTCGCCGAAGAACTCCCGATCGCCGCCGTCGAAATGGTCACTGAGCTCGCGGGCGTCCTGCTTCCTAGCGAAGCCGGCCCAGTCGCCAGCCAAGCCGCCCTGCTGCCTAGCTCCGAAGCGGTTGATGCGGCCGCAGCCCCGGGCCCTTGCTCATGAAAGAGGATGGGCCGCTGGTTCCACCCTCAGTTGCGGTGTCTCCCCCAATGGCTTAATGCGTCGCCCACGCAATCGTTTTGTTCCACCTTGTCTGGTGGCTTTTGGTTCTAACTCGGCGCCTGCTAACTATTCGTGGGGCCTCCACCCCCATTTTGTTGTAATTTGTGCCCAAAACTCTTTAAGGGCATCCCTATGGAACTGGTTCTTGGCGCCGTGCTACTCCACCATGGCTGGATATTCCATTCTCCTCGGTGCACCCCTATGTTCCTTATGTCTGAGCACCTTCATCTCCTCGACTGGAACGTTCGTGGCCTTAACAATGGAGTCCGTCGCTCGGTCCTTCACGATCTGATTCTCTTGACGCGTGCAAACCTCGTTTGCATCCAGGAATCTAAGCTAAATGACATCACCACGCAGACCGTCCTCGAATGCGCCGGACTGCCTTTCGCTAGCTCCTTCGCTGCTCTCGATGCACATGGCACCCGAGGTGGCATCCTCCTCCTTGCTCACGAAGATCACTTCTCCCTCGACACCCAGACGTCCTCGCGCCATTGCCTCTTGGTCACCATCTCCTCCCGTTCTGATACCTGTCGTTGGCGCCTTACCGGAGTCTATGGGCCAAACTCTCGTTAGAAAAGTGGGGCTTCCTGAACGAGCTCATGGATCACGCCCCACCGACCCGGACCTCCCTTGGATGGTTGTTGGCAATTTCAACATGATCCGTCGCCCGGAGGACAAAAACAACAACAACGTTGACCTCTCCCTCATTGCTGCTTTCAACCAAACCCTAGACTCTCTTTCGTCGCTCATAGAGGTCACAGAGGTCCCTCTCTCGAGTAGGAAATTTACCTGGTGTAACCAAAGGCTCAACCCCATTCACAGCCGTATCGATCACCTGTTCTGTTCTGTGGACTGGGACTTTCTTCAGCGCAATACCTCTCTCCAAGGCCTCCCAACCATCATGTCAGATCATTCGCCTCTTCTCCTTTCGGAGTCGCCCCTTCTAGACCGCCCCGATTGTTCCGCTTCGAGAACTATTGGGTCGGCCTTCCTGGCTTTTCCGACATTGTCCAGTCCGCCTAGAACCGTATGGTCGTCGCCTCATCCCCCTTCACCGCCTACACATAAAGCTCTCCCGAATGGCTAAGGCTCTTTCCACTTGGGCCCGCCAACGAGTGTGTTGTACCACCCTCCAGCTAGCCATCATCAAGACCCTACTCGCCCTCCTAGACGCCGCTCGGGAAAGTCGCCCCCTCTCCTATAAGTAGCGCGACCTCCTCCTGGGTCTCAAGGACCGCCTCCTCGGACTCACAGCCCTTCAAAAGTGCCACATCAGGCAGCGCGCCCGTGTTCGTTGGCTCCGGTCTGAGGATGCGAATACCAGTTTCTTCCATATCAGGGCAAGTGGTCGCCGACGGAAGAATCGCATTTCGTCCCTCTCTACCCCTCAGGACATCGTCACCTCTCAGGAGGATATGAATTCTGAATGTTGGCGCTTCTTCTCGCACCACCTTGACCCCTCCCAGCCTAGATCTTCCTCCCTCCTCTGGCCTAGGCTAGGTCTCCCCCAGCATGAGCTCGCCGACCTAGAGTCCCCCTTCTCTGAGGATGAGATCCGCAAAGCCATCTCCTCCCTCCCTGGAGGCAAGGCTCCGGGGCCGGACGGCTTCACTAGCACCTTCTATAGAGTCTGATGGGAGACCATTAAACTTGACATTGTTGAGGCCTTCAACCAGCTCTACCATCTCGATGGTAGACACCTCGGCCTCCTCAACTCTGCCAACATAGTCCTTCTCCATAAGAAAGCCTCTTGCGAGGGTCTCTAGGATTTCCGCCCCCATCAGCCTTATCCACAGCTTCAGCAAGATATTCACCAAGCTCCTGGCAAATCGCTTAGCCCCCAAGCTCAACTCCATTATTTCCCCAAACCAAAGCGCTTTTATCAAGGGCCGTTGTATTCATGACAATTTCCGTTGCGTCCAGGGCACCCTCCGCCAACTGCATTTGGACAAAACCCCAGCTCTCCTCCTCAAACTTGATTTTGCAAAAGCTTTCGACTCCATTCACTGGGGCTACCTCCTCGACCTCCTCCAATGGCTGGGATTTGAGCCCCGCTGGCGGGAGTGGGTCTCCCTCCTCTTCGGATCCACCCCCTCTCCCTGATGCTGTTCACCCTAGCGATTGACTCCCTCCAGCGACTTGTCAACCTAGCGGGAGAAAATGGTATCCTCTCCCCGATCGGCTCCACGTGCTTGAGACTGTGCACCTCCCTTTTATGCTAATGATGTTGCCATCTTCATCCGTCCAGATCAGTGTGAGCTCCTGGTAGTTACAGATCTCCTCTCCGCTTTCGGTTCGGCATCCGGCCTCAACATCAACCTCGCCAAATGCTCTATCACCCCCTACACTGTGACGCCGCTGACCTTGACTCCATCCTTGGTCCCTTCCCAGGGATCAGGGGTTCGTTCCCCTGCAAGTACTTGGGTCTCCTCCACTTCAAGTGGCTCGGCAAGACCCATTTTCTCCCTCTCCTTCAGAAGGTCCGCGCTAGGCTTTTGTCCTGGAAGGGGCGCCTACTTTCCAAAGCTGGACGCCTTACCCTCGTGAAGTCCATTCTTTCGGCCCTCCTGACCTACTTTGCCACGGTCTTCCTTCTCTCCAAATGGGTGATTGTTGAGATCGACAAAGTCCGTCGCTCCTTTCTCTAGACGGGCTCCGAGGGCTCTTCTGCTGGCCATGCCTTGGTAAACTGACCATCGGTTTGTCGTCCTAAGGACTTAGGTGGTTTGGGTAATTGGGTATCCTTGATATTGGTCTCTTCAACCGTGCCCTCCGCCTTCGCTGGCCTTGGCTTTCTTGTAAAGATCGCTCTAGATCCTGGGCAGGCTTCGATATGGTTTTATCGAGTCCTCCCTCTTCAGAGCGGCCACAGTCTTTACGATGGGAGATGGCCGTCGTATCTCCTTCTGGAATGGCCGCTGGCTCTCTAGCTCTGCTCCGGCCCTTCTAGCCCCAACCTCTTCAATCAAGCTAGATGCCGCAGCGGCACCGTGGCCTCTCTCTTCCCCGGTCATCGATGGCTACGGCTCTGTGGCCCCATCTCCTCTACCACGTTCTTCACGGAGTCCATCCTTCTGTGGAGCAAGGTCCGCCTAGTTACGCTCTCCGACTCCCCGGACGACATCACCTGGTCCCCTTCCTCCTCCGACCTCTATTCCGCCAAATCGGCCTACACCCTCCAATTCAAGGGTAGCACGAGCCACCCTCTCACTAGCTCCATCTGGTCCGCCCAGGTGCCGAACAAGTGCAAATTCTTCGTGTGGACCTTGAGCCTCAGTCGCATCAACACCGCCGACCTTCTTGCTAAGAAAGGATGGCCCCACCAGCCGGTTTGCTGCCTCCGCGAAGGACCCCCGGAAACGATCGATCACCTGTTCGGATCTTGTAGCTTCTCCTCTATCATTTGGCAGACTTTTCTGCAGCACGACCACCCGCTTGCTAGTCACGCCTCCTTCCTCGATTGGTGGCTAATCGGCATGCGAGCCTTCCTAAGGTCTTATCCCGTTCCCTAAACGGCCTCATCATCCTCTCCTCCTGGGAGATCTGGAAAGAGCGGAACCGGAGGATCTTCCACCACCAGGCCCTTCCTACCACCCAAGTAATTGGTCGCATCAGAGATGAGATTGCCGCTTGGAATGTGGCCTTCCCCTCTTGTAATCTTATCTTATAACCTTCCCTTGTAACCTGTCCTCCCTTCTCTTCTCTTCCTTCCCCTTCATGTAAATTGTACAGCTGTTTTTCGTCTTTATGGAATGGCAGAGTCCCTGCCCTTTTACTAAAAAAAAACTATGCTGGCCTAGACTTGAACTGAAAACCTCATATGTCTTAGACGTGGAATAAAACAGATCATGATAATTTTATATTTTGAGTGTACCCGCGGGTGATAATTTCAAACTCAAGACTCCTTGCTTTAATACCATGTTGAGTTTCATGCACCATCATTTTTGTTTAAAAGGCTAAGCTAATGAAAAAAGGCAAATAATTTACTAGTAATTTAACAAAAACAGACCTTAATTAATAAGTACAAATTACGCTTGTTTAGTAAGATTGACATTAAAAAACAAAACTGCGATATCCTTTCCATCACCATTATATTTATGTTAGACTTAATTCATTAGATTAGTTAGGGATGAAAAGGAGTGAAAGGTATATATAAACCCTGCTCTCGCGCTATCTCTTATCTCTCCCCGATGTACCCATAATACCTATACGGCCATACAGCTAACAATATTCTTTCAGCCCCGTTCATGCGTTCATATAATAGAATTGGCTCACGCTTACCATCAAAGTTAACTTGCGAAGAGGCGAAGCTAGCCGCAAAGCGTCTCAGGTGGCTGCAGCCTGCACCTGCACCGCGGCATGCGTATCCACGTACGGCCACTTGCGGCTACACGTGTGTGGGTTGGTTAGGTGGTCTAGTTAGGTATAGTAGCGGGGAAACAGTCCGTACCAAACGGGCCAGCCCGGGCATGATCCGAAAAAACAGACCCGTAGCCCGGCACGGCACGGAGATTTGATGGGCCAGGCCAGCACGGCCTGAAATGGCGTGCTAGGCCGGGCCTGGAAACTAGGCACGACGTGCTGCTCGGCCCAGCCCGGCCTAACTGTACGGCCGTGCTTGGCCGGCTCGGCTCGAAATGAGGTATGAGTTAGTATTTTATGTTTTTTGTGGTCTTCTATTATTTGGATGAATTTCTGTTCAATACAAAAGTTGTAGATAATTTCGAGACACATCTTTTTCATGTAGACAAGTTTTTCATCTGAGCAACGTATGAATTTATAAAAATTATTTTTTGTCGCTGCCTGCTTTCGGGCCGACGGCACCGTCCTCGGTAATTCACCATTTTCGAGGTCTTATATTGCTCTAATGAATTTTGGTTGAACACGAAAGTTGTATATAATTTCGAGACGCGTCTTTTTTGTATAAACAACTGTTTCATTTGAGCAACACATGAATTTCTAAAAAAATCATTTTTCCTGCTGTTTTGTTACTCGTGCCGTGCTCAGGCTGGCCCGGCCCGAAGCCGGCCCGCCGTGCTTTCGGGCTGTGCCTGGCCTAGATTTTGGCACTCCGTGCCAGACCGACCTGGCATGGCCCGAAGTGCTGACCGGGCCGTGCCAGCCCGTTTTACACCGGCCCGAGGCACAACGGGCCAGGGCCGGGCCGGCACGGCACGGCCCAACTGCCCCCACTAGTTAGGTACGTACCGCTCTCTCTGCACGAGTAATTTGTTAGGAAAACCACCGATCGATCGAGCTTGCGCTGCACATATATACGAAGTACACTGCTACTGCCTACTGCTATACGCATGGTATATATATGAAGTGGCGTGGTCAAATATATATACCTTCAGGTTCCAGCGAGCTAGAACTGACGGGCGTATCGTATCCTACTTGATACGTACTAGGCATCCAAAGCCTCCAAATTAACCAAACTCCAATATAGGCGCGACGGCTTCGTGCGCACGATGCATGCGCCAGCAGATCAGGAAACTATCTATATTTGATTGATGCCTTCGATCGTTCGTCTAAGATGTGGTTTGCTGTATTCGGGTATCAATTGGCCGGGCTAATTTGTTCATTGCCTATTTGATGTAATATCTAGTCTGGTAGCTGATGTTTTATTGTATCTAGTCTCTTGCAGGAATTTTTTTTAGGCACAAAATCCCTTTTTATTTATTAAATTTGCCTGCTTTTTCATTTTGAGCGGTCAGCAGTTTTTTTTCAGTTTGTTCACACTATTTTTCCACTTAGTTCAATAGTGAAAATTTAGCTATTTTGTATTGAGAAAATATTTACCAATATAAGTTGACAACAATTATTTAATGATTGCTATATTTCACAGGTGTATGCAAATCTCTTATTTGTGCAGTCGATTCATAGCTACCTGTTTTTCCACCTTCTTCCCCTGGTTTTCCACCTTCTTCCCCATCTCAAGCTTCGCCGCACTGCCGTCTTCTCCTTGTCTGCCCGCCACCATAGCTGGCATGAGGTTTGGGTTAGGATTCGGGGGTCCTGGCTGGTTTAGACGTTAGAGGTATGCATGGGGTGACACCGGACCAACAGTGGGGAGAGTTTGGTGGTTGGGTAGTCCTTTATTTTAAATTTTCATCGATTGACTGGTTGATGTTGATTTTGCGAAAAAAAAAGTTTTTTGAGAGTGAACCTTTTTTCCTGATTTGTCTGCATTACTTTCCACTTATTCAACAATGGACATTTAATTATTTCATATTGAAAAAATTTATATATATAAATTGGCAACAAAATTTTAAAATGTTCATCGATTGGTTTTTTAGGCTAAATACATGGATATATTTGTAACTTCTGATAGGATTTTGCATGTATCATATTATTATCATTTAGTATATGTTGACTACTTTTGGGTAGGTGACCGTCGAAAATCTAAAAAACAACCACTTGATACTAAGCCGGTTCCTTTATTATCCTCTGTACGTCAAATAGTGGTTGTTTTAAACATTAACTCTGCCTTGGAAATGCAACTTTAAACATCAATTACCACAGAAATTTATTTATAAAATACACAACAAAACATGATATCATGGAAGTGTTTCTTGATATATGTATGTGTGTGTATATGGTTTTCATGTGCCCAATCCAAAATAGCTCAAAAGATCTTTGTTAATAAAGTTTTAAAACTTTGATTCAAGACAAGTTTAAACAACTACTATTTGAAGTATGGAGATAGTATATAATAAGATTAGGAATCTACTACGCTCGGCATTCACGATAGATTTGGAGAAATCTAGATGGCGTGGGTCAGCCGGGGGATCTACCTTTACCCAGCATCATGGTTTAGGGTTTGGTTACCCTTCCCTGGACAAGCCATGAGGATACAGGGAGATGACAAGAGAAGCGCCTGGTGCCACCACCCATGTGGGCTTGCGCGCCCATGCATGGTAGAGGCGCCAAGAGGTGATGTCACTGACCGCACCATCGTGAGGAGAGGTTGGTATCGAGGATAGTGGTGTATCTCCCTTGAACCACGGAGAATAAGGAAGAGGAGAAGAAGGGTGTGTTAGTTGTAATGACGACATGAAGGGGAGGAGGAAGAAACATGATCGAGCCTCTTTCTCTCATGAGTACTATGTGGAGAGGCCGAAGGAAGATGCAAACAACACTTATCTGGGGATAAATTGGGGAGCATAGCAGAGACTATTAGGGTTTCATCTTGAATTGTTGATTGTGAGGGATTTTACTATGCATATACATATCCCAAGGTAGATTTGATCACACCCTAGGCTGGGCTTGAAAAAATACCAAGCTCTTGAGACAGACCAAACCTGGTTTGTTTCTTGTACACTTGAGCCTGAATTCTGGCCAAAAGTCCGAAGCCCAACGACATGTCACAGCAACTTGATTGCCAAGTTCAATATATGTAACCTAACCTGAAAAATTGGGCCCGGTCTAGGTACGGCTACCCATAACTGGGTCTATCCCAGAGTGGGTTAATTAGGTTGGGGTAAGTTCTGATGCGAACCCACCCAAACACCGGTAAGTGGCTCCCGCTAGATTAAAACATAGAAAAAACTCGACCTACCCCCCTAACTAGGGTGGGTGGGAACCCAATGGATTAGGTATATGGTGATCTAGATCTCTAGGCGTGGTAGCGAGATATGTGTCCCTTGCCGTAATATTTCTTATAATATTCAAGAAGCATGGGCTTTGATATTTGAGGAGAATATAAAAGACACTATCCAACAAATAGATACATCACATAAAAATACACAAAGCAAACACACTTGCAACATTACACTCCTGGCTAGCCTTTGCGAAGTCGGTCAACCTAGCTTGTTGTGATCGTCTGGCTACAAATAGGGGTGAAAACAGATTGGATATTTTTCAATCTGGACCGATCGGATCCGGATTTGGATTTCTGCAAGTCATATATTTTCATATTAGGTTTTGGATCCGGATATTTTTATACGAATATAGGACGACGGATCTCGACAGATCTGGATATAGATTTGGATATCCGACATTGTTCATATTCGAATCTCAACCCAATATAAAGGCCCATCAGATAAGTATGAATTACAAAGGACATGTTTAACTATTTAGACCTATAGCCAGCTAGTACATACTCATCGGTTTAGTCATTTAGGCCCATAGCATACACACAAGTGTAAATTGTACTATGTTTTAATATTTTGAGTTATTTATGTATTGTAGTTTGTTTTAAGACATACGCGATTTATGGGGTTTAAATGCTCCAATCCGTATTCGTAACCATATTTGGCCTATATTTATATCTGACAATATTTGCTTCTGTATCCGTATCTAGATTCGAAAAATAGCATGATTATGGATATGGCTCGCCATTACCGGATTCAATCCGTTTTCACCCCTGGCCACAACATCCCGAGGCTTAGCACCCCACCGACACTTCCAAGCTAGCCTAGTCAGCCTATAAATACCACGCAGATCCGACTTCTTTGTTCATGGTGTTAGAACTTCGCCGTTGTATTGAACCTAGCTAATTACTCGCAGGAACCATGCATGACGCAATGTCCCCTGCCGGTTCTATAGCATGCAGGTGTGGCCGGCCGGAGCGGCAGTGCCTCACCTCACGTGTTAATTGTTGTCGCCAAGTAACCAACAAACTCAAGTTTTTTTCTGGGGACTATATACACATGAAAACCTACGGGCTACGGGCCAGTATGTATACGTAGCTTCATCTCAAACGATCGACGACAATACGTACGACATTGCATCACCTCACATGCATGCAGAATTGCAGATCGATATGCGTCGCATCACACTGGAGCCACGTGCTCGATCTGATCTAGTCCGCGTGCCTGTTGATTAACCACCAGCTAGGAACCATTAAAAACGTGGTGTCATCAGGTGTTGGGAAGTTTCGTAAAAAGGGATTGATCTCACGATCGCATGGATCAATTCAACAGCTTAATTCATCTTCTCGCGTGTGATCGACTTGCATGTCATGTCACTAGCTTTAGGTCGCCTGCTGAGATCATGTTCAAAGATGGTAGGCAGGAAGAGAACAAAAAACCATGTCCATGAAACGCTGAGAGCTCAGCTCAGTCTGGTGGATTAATTAGCTAGGTCACCTCGCCGGAGCAGGCAGGCACGACACAGCCCACACCTTTATCGACGAAGATTCGTTGGTACGTTTAATTAGCTATCGTCTTAACGATGCTTACCAATTAATTACTCACGTCATTTTTGCACCTTTTGTAAATTTCTTCATACGCGAGCTCGATTGAGCGTCGCTCGATCGTCTTGGTCTATGCTCCTATTTCGAATGTTCTTAACATTGTCAAAATCTTTCCAAATTTAAGTCTTGATCTATGCATTTTCAGGGTCCTGTCTCAATCAGTAAAGGCTGCACATGTAGTCGGAGTGTGCTTAATTGTGTCAAGGGACTGACGTCCAAAGCTAATATATATGCCGTCTAATCTGTTCAAGCACGGTGGAAATTTTGTGCGACAAAATCAAAAGTTCATGTTAGAAAGATTCGTTAGCTTTTTTTTCTCTCGCTCGAGCGATCGGCGCACAAAATTAAGGACTTTTTCATTGGAAAATATTTTTGTTTGCCTGTAAAGCTTATGATTTACTTCAATTCCTTTGGTCATAAAATATGGATTAAAGATACATGCAATAAAGCTTTCCAATATCGTTCCAAATATCTGAATAAGACATATGAAAATATTGTGTCTAAATTCCTCCTAAAATGGCCTCGATCCCTTGGCCGGAGTGGGACAGTGACGGAGGCTGAGGGGTGCTGGCTAGAGTGTAGAATGAAGGTAGGATTTTGGAAGCTTCGACCGGCAGTGACAACAGAGGATGTGGCCCTTTGCAATTCGGGCAACAGGTTGATTCAAGATGGAGACTATTTTCATTCGATCGTGATTGCCGGCGGGAGGATATACAAAAGTATATGTGCAGTAGTAGGTTAGGGTTTGCTAATGATAAGTTTTTGTTGGTGGGGGAGTTTGTGGTGGCGAGGAGGCCTGGCTCCAACGAGTTCTCGTCCGGCTTGGCTATTGCGTCGTCCACAAAACCACAACTCCCCGTCGGCGAGGCTCTACAAACTCCTCACGCGGCGGAGGAGAATTTTTAGGAAGAAGAGAAAAAGGTGTCTGGTTGAAGAAGACTACGATGTCGATGTTGATGGGGTTGATAATAGCTGTTGGCGGTGACTACTTATTAGATTTGTTTTCTTCGTGTTTGGTTGATGCAGATCTGTATGCTCTTACGATTTTTTTGGTATTGACTTCTTAATCCGCTTCTCATTATGGGTTCGACTAGAGGACATAAACCTAGTGGCACCATCAACTCCGATGTGCTTCGTCCCTAGCACCGGTGTGGTGAGAGGAAGAAGTTTCTTCGGTTGCTTATCCTGTAGCTAGAGCCCTTGAAGGACTGTGCAGTTTTGCTTTTTTTGGAGGGGTCTAAATGTAAGTTGCAACTTCATAAATGAATGGGTCTCTTTCTCAATAAAAAATTTCCTCCCAACAAGTTGCTATGATGATATTAAAATTTTATTGGGTTTTATAATTTTTTTTCTCTTTGTCCATTTTTGTATAATTTTGGTAGTCACCTAGAATAAGGAGCTTGGCCGCAAAACGAAAAAAACAAGAGAAAATGACCTTGCTAACTATGTTATATATAAAACAAAACATGAGAGGAAATATTTGAAAGAATTCCTTATTTGTCACCGAAACTTGGCCGATTTCACGATCAACCATCAAGATTTTTGAACTTCATTATTTTCATCACCTCTCAAGCTTCTACATCTCAATGCCATTTGCCACGATGGAGATGCATAAAGATAATTATGCTCCTGTTGTTTGAATCTGTACAAAGCAAAAAGGTTTAATAGTATAAAATTCACAAAATTGTGAGGAAAATTTCTAAGGACGCATCGAGATGTAAATTTTATTTTAAAATCAATGGTGTATGCCATGTATCATGAAAAATGATATATTTTTTCTTTTTCTTTTTTTTTCAACCGAGAGGAGCTAGGGGAGAGAAACCCCCCTGCAAATGACGCATGGGTCGGCCTCGAACCCGGGTCGCGACGCTGCAACCCTCAGCGCCGGACCAACTGAGCTGAGCTCAGTTTACTGAAAAATGAGATAAAGAACAAGAGTATATAGGGCATTATTATGAAGGCGAGCGCCAGGCGTCGGACGTCCGTCCGAACGCGAGGGCGCCGGACCAACGCCTTCCGTCCGATCAGGCCATCCGCGCGCGCCCAGCGTTGGCTAGTTGTGCCAGACATGCAGTTGATCATTTTTCAATTAAAACTTTCGATTTTTGTATAAAATTCAAACAGCGTTCAAAATGCGTGAAATAAATTTCATAATTCTTCTAAAATCAAGAGCAACCCATTTTAAATACTTTTATTTATTTTTTTCACTTTTCAATTTGTTTGATGTGAACCTAGGAGAAGGCACTTATGAAACTTACACGTATACTAGCGAAACTTGTCCGTGTGCTGACGAACCTTGGTCCACGTATTGATGAAGGCGAGCGTCAGATGAAATCTGATGAAGCTTGGATGAAACTTTTATGTAACCTGATGAAACTTGGATGAAACATGTGAAAACTTCGTGAAACTTGGATTAACCTAATGAAACTTCGATGAAACCTGATGAAACTTGAAAAAACTTGGATGAAACCTGATGAAACTTGACGGTTTGGCAAAGTTTAACGAGTATGAAACCCAAGTTTCAGCAGGCGAAACCCAAAGTTTCACTAGGCAAGATTGAAGTTTGAGGAAACTCTGGTCAAAATTTATATAGCAACATACATCTTGTTTTGTTCGTAAAAATACAAGGAACGCGTTGGTGCAAACGGTTGGTGGATTAGAGCACCCAGTCAAATTTTATGGCCACCGAAAACGGCTTGCTTACGTGGATCCACCAAACTTTTTTAATTAACTTGGAGCAGCTCAGCGTGCTCAAGGGGAGCACCGAGCACCGTGCTCACCGCGTCCGGAAGGCCGGACTTCCGGACAGAAGTGTTTTTGTATTATGAAATCTGCACAGAGAGGAGAATATGATTTTTTTATCACTTAATTTAGAGTTAAAATACAGGTGATGCAATGTTTCAATATTTCAATGCATTAATAAATCTTTTTAATAGCTATATCTAGTGGAGCTAACAATAGTGGCATTGAGGGGGACAAGTTTAAGAGGTGATGGGATCGAAAGTTTTAATGCCAAACAAAAAAAATTCTTGTTTTGCTGTGGTGTTTGTCTATAAACGCAGGAGAGACAAGAATGGGATCGAAAGTTTTAATGCCAAACAAAAAAATTTCTTGTTTAGCTGTGGTGTTTGTCTATAAACGCAGGAGAGACAAGTGTGTGATAAATAAGGGATGACAAAGAACATCAGTAGATTCAAATGCATGTCTAATAAAACAAATTTGTACAGATTTTTAAAACAATTAATAGGGAGTATTGTAGAAATTATTTAACAAAGTTGTATTTTAATGACCGTGACAATTAATCACTACAGGAATCTGAAACAGTGTCCACGGCTAAAGCCCCGGACACAGGTCCAGAAACCGCCGACATTGACCTTTCTCGGCGGCTAGCCGCCGACAAAGCTTCGCCGACACTACTTGGCCGACATAGCTTAATTTTGTCGGCGGCCCCACCAACCAAATAGCTATGTCGACGGCCCATATAGCCGCCGACATACCACATGGCAAACGGCCCGATCCTGTTACGGCGCTCTGACTAGTGGGGTCCATATGACGAGCGAGAAGGCGACACGTGTCTGGAGCTATTTCGGCGGCCATACCAACGACCGCCGACACAGATCCCTCCAGTAGAATTTGCAGACACCTCTGAAAAGCATCTATGTCGGCGGCACGTACTAAGGCCGCCTACATAACGGATGTTTGTTTCGGCGGCATGTAGTGTAGCTGCCGACATTGATCTAGAGCTATGTCGACGGCTCAAAGGACGCCGCCGACACTGCTATATTGGCAACGGCACATATTGCTGCCAATTATTGAAAACATTAACTTCAACCTGCAAAAAACCCAATTCCCAGCATATATTCAATTCCCAGTTCCCACATTCACATTGACACATATTTAGAAGCTGGCCATCACTATTTCGAGCCCATATACAACCATATCATCGCAAAACACTAAATAAACTATAAATACAACCATTTTATCGCGAAACATCGATCCACACATATTTACAAGTCATATGTTGTCACTAAAGTATAAACAGAATCGCACAAAGTTCGAATATATAGAGAGTATGCGAAGAATGGAATGAAGAACCTAACTACATCTCGTGCGGGCCGCCGCCACTCAAGTCGTAGTCAGGATTGAGGATATTGGTGACAAACTGCTCAAGCGGAGACCCCGTGCCACTGTCGACAGAATAGGTTTTGCGGAATCTACATCTCAATGCCATTTGCCACGATGGAGATGCATAAAGATAATTATGCTCCTGTTGTTTGAATCTGTACAAAGCAAAAAGGTTTAATAGTATAAAATTCACAAAATTGTGAGGAAAATTTCTAAGGACGCATCGAGATGTAAATTTTATTTTAAAATCAATGGTGTATGCCATGTATCATGAAAAATGAGATAAAGAACTAGAGTATATAGGGCATTATTATGAAATCTGAACATAGAGGAGAATATGATTTTTTTTATCACTTAATTTAGAGTTAAAATACAGAAGATGCAATGTGTCAATATTTCAATGCATTAATAAATCTTTTTAATAGCTATATCTAGTGGAGCTAACAATAGTGGCATTGAGGGGGACAAGTTTAAGAGGTGATGGGATTGAAAGTTTTAATGGCAAACAAAAAATTCTCTTGTTTTGTGGTGGTGTTTTGTCTATAAACGAAGGAGAGACAAGCGTGTGATAAATAAGGGATGACAAAGAACATCAGTAGATTCAAATGCATGTCTAATAAAACAAATTTGTACAGATTTTTAAAACAATTAATAGGGAGTATTGTAGAAATTATTTAACAAAGTTGTATTTTAATGACTGTAATAACAATTAATGTCTATACATACCAAAAAAACAAAGTTGTATGGAAGCAAATTGAACGGAAGCTAGTTTAACGTATAGGTCACTGATTCCAGCTGCAACTACTCGATCGAATTAGATGGAGGGAGATATATACCTGTACGCCCCAGCAAGTTGATTTCCCCTATTTTTTAAGATTGGTGACCATTGCTTATAACCTAAGGACTTTTATCTGCGATACGGAACAGAGTTAGGCCAACGGTTGAGGCTGACGTTTAGTACCCTTGTGATGGATGTTACCTGCGATAGAAGCACTGCTGCCCTGCGCAGGCACAAGCTGCCGAGCAGCTCTTCTGTTGTTGACCACAAAAGCAATCCAACGCAGCAAGGAAACGAATATGTGTATTGATTAACTTCTGATAGGTAGTTGCTGTTACCATGATATGTACTTGCTATCTCAAGAATGTCTCTCCTACGGTTGCCAAGGCCCCATCAAACCTAAACTTGCAAAATCTTGCATAGCTAGATAGCTTCCATAGTTATGACAGGAAGATGGACAGAAGATATAGACATGGATCAAATTAACAACAAATTTATATTTATTTTTGCTGCAGTGTTAACTTGTTGTTTTTCATACATTTGGGAAGTGTTCTTTAATAAATCTGCATGCACTTTGCATCATAATACGTCCAAATATATGTTTCAGAGAAGGGTTTTTTATCAGCTCACAGTCGCCCACAATATTAAATCAAATTGGACAATATCCTTACATTAAATAATGCTTCTTTTTTAAAATTAGCGAAGAGAAGCCAATGAAATTGGATATATTTTGGATGATTATTGTCAACATTTTTTGAAATTATTAGCGGATAAAATCAGATTACTGGTCTTATCGGATCTATCGGACTCCTTTGGTAGCAATGAAATTGAGATTATCAAATCCTTGTTGCAGTGATAGTAATAACTAGATAGGACGAATTAATCACATATTAATATATTTAGACCAGCAGGTTAAACCTGTTCGGTACTCCATATATATTACGAGGAGAGTCACATTCAAGCTACATATTGTAGATCATCTGGGTTGTCGTTGATCGGCTAGCTAGCTAGCACTAATTAGTTTAGCACAGAAACATTGTTCCAAGGTAATATTATCAAACGACAGCATGAACATTTTAGCGCACAGAAAAACAGCAATACCAAACAGCCACCGTAGTATGTAGCACGCATATAGTTACAACTCAGTTGACCTAATTAAACTTAGGCCGGTATTTGTAGGCCAGGTAGGTCTGAAGCGCTCAACAGCACCGGAGAACCCAGCCGTAGCAACTAACTTGTTGCTGGCTTTCTTGTTGTCAGCAAGTAGAAAACAGCAAGTCCCATTATTTTCTAAATATTTTAAGTATAGAAAAGATTTACTATATTAGTATTACAGGCATGCATGATCTATTGTTCGCGTGACGACTTTAAGTATTCCCCAGTCGAATTGAAAATGAAGAAGATCTCGTGTGCAAGTTTTTTTAATTAATTTGGTTTATTACATATAGAGTAAGTATTGAATGTTAATTTGTTTAATTAATGCTTCTGCGGCGGCACACACAGCCATTATTAGGCCATGTTCAGCACTCTGGCTATAGGTCATATACAAGGAGTTTTAATTGATATCTCTTGTTACCTCTGATACCTTCGATCGTTAGAGCATGTAAAATGTTACACGTCCGTGTGTATAAAGTATCTATAAGGTTTGCCATATAGAATTGATGGTTGATGATGTGGATGAGCGAGCGTGCATAGAAAATTGGACTGTCTATAATGTACGAGTTGACTTCACATTAGAATTAAGAATTTTTATTTGGAGGCAATTCTAAAAAAGTGTGGTCATCTTTATCACTATATGAGTTGTCTCTGATACTATCTACAAGTGACATGATAATGATTGGAGATGGATGTTGTCTCAACCATTGTACATGCCCATAGAACTGATAATTAGATTAGATCGATAGCCCACGGTGAGATGGCACCAACCTCTCTTTATTTTTTGGGTATCTCACACAATCACCGCTAAGAGCAAATAAGAGATTTCCTCCATCTTCTCCTCTCGATCCTCTCTTCTCTCTCTCATTTCACCGGTGAACCCTCGACACAATCATGAGCGTGCCCTGCCGCCAATTTGCTCCACACCCGCACCCGCCCCGCAGCGTCATCGTGCCGCCCTACCCCCATCCAGTCCCCACACATCATTCATGTTCCACATAACACTAGTCTGTCCCACAAGCATGCGTCGTTTTCGGCATGCCCCATTTCGATCCACACTGTCCCCGGTGCGTCATTGGCCCACCCCGCAACCTGGCATGCCCATGTTGCCCCACGCCGCTGATCTTTAGCCATTGTATTGCCAGCTCGCCATTGTGCGTCATCTTCAGTCTGCCCCATGCGGGAGCACCACCGCCACACATGATTGCCTTGAGCTAGAGGGGCGTTGGTACTAATACAGATGAAATAGAGAGAAGAGAGAGGATGAAAATTTATAGATATCAAAACTATCCCTCACAATGTACCTCTCCAAGGATACATGGTAAAATCCTTCACCATAGACACACGATATATAGACATATAGAGCAGGGGACAGGGTTTTTTATATCGGTTTATAAAAAATTTCGGTCCCCAGCGATAAAGACGAAATTCGCGAAATTCCCGAATTTCGTTTTAAATTTCGATCAAAAAAATTCAAACACAAAACAAATAAAATGGAAAAAATGGGCAACGAAGAATCGAACCTGGGACCTGTTCCTCCAAATACGAATTCCTTGCCATTGTGCTATGCTGGCTGTTATGCAAAGCATGGCTACACACTTTTTTATATATATCATATTCAAATTTGATTAAATTTCATCAAATTTAAAAATTTCGGGCGGTATTTTTGAGTATCGCCGCGGGCCGAAAAAACCGAATTTCGGGAATTTCGGCCGAAATTTCGCCGAAATAAAAATCACTGGCAGGGGATGCTTCTCTATATATGAGAGTGGAGAGAGAGAAATGTCCCCTTGTAGTTCTGTATATTTTGATTCTAGAAGAATCTAGATAGGCAAGCTAAATTTCAATGAACATTAACCGACACGACAAAAAAATTAAGACACAATTCTCTATAGCTTATTTGATTTCTTTAATTTACTTATCTTTATTTTAAATACAAATAATTTAGTTTTTTCAATCCATATTTTTTTATCTTGAAGGTTTGTATAATTAAATACAAGTCAAACAATGGGGATCCGGCTTTTAAATTCATCTTGAGAAGCTTTCGAAATTAGGAGATAAATTAGATAAGTAAATAAGTCAAATAAGATAAGTTTTAAAGAACCAGACCTAAGTAATGCATGCATGGGTCGGAGCTATATAGTCAGGATATGTTTGTATTTTTTACTCTAAAAAGGAAATAATTGCATTCGTTCTTTTTTTTGCAAGGAATTGCATGCGTATTTTTTTCGTAAAGAACAAGAAGCTAAAGTTAATGAACGGAATACATTACATAGCATTTTTGCATTACATTTATCAGATTTCATCCTAGTTCCAAAACACATTAGCTCCCATATATGTCGAAAGGATCGTCGAACACATATATAGTAAATTAGACAAATTAAAGGCGCACGTAGCCCGACTAGAGTCGCCCAATGCAGACTTATTTCTAGGGCGTGCTTAGTATAATTAGGTGTCGAGTACCATTTGGGGAGGGAGAGCGATGGGTTGGTTTTAAGTAGAGGTTGTAGGTTTGAAACATCAGAGGGATGTTGAGACCTGAACAACAGAATTCCCCCCACCAAGCAACCCTACCACGACGGCATCTTCCCCGTTCTCTCCCAAACTCGGCCCTCCAAAAACATTAGGTGCACCAAGTGAAGAATTTCCTAGCTTGCACACAAAGATCGAACCTAGCGGTGGAGACAGTAACAAATGATCTTTTTTGAAAGGTACTTACATACCGATCAAATTAAGCTAGCTAGCTGAGGCAGCTTAATTATTACATGGTAAGAATGCACAAGCTATCTGGCAAAGAACCATATTTGGCTCGTCTGTAACAGTTCATGTCCCACCTCTTAATTAACTAGCACTTAATTTACAATAACTTGATTAATCTTTTTTGCCTGACTGTTACTAATTATTATATACCACTGGTTAATTCCGGCAAATTAACGTCATAGGTAGTTGGCGCCATTACATGCAGAGATTGTGCATGCTTGTGCTTGGGGCCGGCCGGCCCGTATGCTGTTTGTTGAACAATGTGTAACTGGCGATCGACATGGTTAGTTGATCGATCCTGTGGACCTATAGCATGTAACTGGCACTTTCTATTCTCTCCTGTGAAGCTTAACGTACAAAACCACCCGTTAGCCCGCATGTAGCATCAAACTAACTCTGGTGTAACCATCTCCTAACTCACTATCTTCTCCCTCACTAACGATCAACAACGAGAGTTTGAGAGAGAGAGAGAGGAAAAAAACTGCCCACCACTTTCCCTTAGTCCTGCAGGCCCCTTCTTTTTATATATCCCCACCGTTTATCTCTCTCTTGCCTCTTCTTCTCACCCTATCAATCTTTGCCACTTCTCTCTCTCTCTCTCCTTTTCTATTGCGTCTTTGTTCATATCTCCATTCTCCAGTGGCCCGGAAGCACAACAATCTCGATCGATCCATACATATCTGTGTTAATTCTTCCTGCTGAACTAGCTGATTCTTCCGTTCGATGCCTATCTCCATGGTGCAGCCCTAGATAGCTAGGAAGCTAATTGATTAATTAGGAGAGAGATAGAGAGCTTTAGAGTGGTCTTTGCTGCTTCATTAGCTCCGCGATCGATCGAGGATGTGCACCAGGGGCCACTGGAGGCCGTCGGAGGATGAGAAGCTGAAGGAGCTCGTCGCGCGGTATGGGCCGCACAACTGGAACGCCATCGCGGAGAAGCTGCAAGGCCGATCAGGTTGATATATATGTGTGTGTGCATGATCCATTGAGTTAATTAATTGATACATATGTAATTACACATATGCATGCTTGCTCAAGAATTTCTCTATTCGATAGCTGTATATATCTTTCGGCCATCTTCCCGGTGCAATTGATCGATCATGAGAAGTTTTATTTGATACAGATATGCATGCTTGCTCAAGAATGAGAATATCTCTGTTGGATAGCTGTATATGTGTTTCTGTTTCCTGTCTTCTCGGTGCAATTGATCATGAGCAGTTTTATTTGACCTTGGGATTCAGCATGTTTTTAGTTCGAAGAATTTTAGTTTGTTAGCATGTCATGTCACAGAGGTGCTTATCCGCAGTTCATCAATGCACATGATGCTCACTTTGATGTGTACACCATATCTCTCTCGCTTGTACAGCAATTTTATCTCCCAGCTGCTGCTGTAGCGCCCGGCGGCCAGTGATCATATAATTTAACCTTCCTTGCTTAGTTCCTAATTTACCCGCCCGTGCTGTACATCTTAATCCTTTCTCGATCGCACAAGCCAGTGAGCCATGGCGTCACAAGCACATAGCGTAAAGGAGGCCACCGAAAATGACCAGCTTTGTTAATTTCAGGGAAAAGCTGCAGGCTGCGGTGGTTCAACCAGCTCGACCCCAGGATCAACCGGAGCCCCTTCTCGGAGGAGGAGGAAGACCTGCTCCTCGCGTCGCACCGCGTCCACGGCAACCGCTGGGCCGTCATCGCCAGGCTCTTCCCGGGCCGCACCGACAACGCCGTCAAGAACCACTGGCATGTGATCATGGCGCGCCGGTGCAGGGAGCGCATCAGGCTGTCGTCGAACAGGCGTGGCGCCGGCACCGGCGCCGGCGGCGCCGCCGCCGGCAATGGGAGAGATGAGAGCCCTAGGAGCGCCGCCGAGAAGCCGAGGCCTGACGCGAACGGCGCCAGTATGGCCTCCTTGCTCGACAAGTACCGTAGAGAATTCGCAGCTGGACCCTTATTTGCAATTAGCCAGAATCACAGCAAGGAGGAGGGTTATTGCTCGTCTACTAATTATGAAGGTGATTAAACTATATATAAATGAAAATGATCGCCTGCGTTTTTCGTCATATCGATATGCATGCATGCATGCATGCTTATGTGCGATTGGGATTATTCTGTTTTATTGCAGATACGAATAAATCGGTGGAGTTCTACGACTTTCTCCAGGTGAACGTGAGCTCGAGCGAAACAAAGTGTGGCTCGAGCATCGAGGAGCAGGAGGAGAACCTGGATGATATTGATCAGGCCGAGGGGCAGGTGCCGCTCATAGATTTCATGGAGGTTGGCACTTCTCATCAATGATTTATCTATGTATTTAACTAGGGGATGCATCCAAAGCAGCTTGTAATGCTTTGTGAAAGGGGCATGCTACATATAGAAATCTAACACCAAAAATACTTATAGAGGAAGCAAAATGCAACGTATATATATGACATGTAATTTATTGATCGTTGTATATGCATATAATATCTATCCATCGGCCATTGGATCGTCGATCCGTGAAAAATTCTTCGTGATAAATAGAGAATTAATTATTCTCTCATCTATTTGTAAATTTTAATTAATTAATAATATAATCGGCTTTTATTCCCCTTTAGTTACTTAATTACCTATTGTTGCAATCGTTCGTCATTATTTCAATGCGGTATTTCAAATATAATAGTCCTTTCGAACGAGGCTAATTATATTTTTTCTCTGCATAGATATGAACGCTGTGGCAAAAAATTGGCATGCATGAGTGATTGTATTCCTTCCGATTCTTAAAAACATGATGTTTAAACATTGACACAATCTTTGATAGATATAATAACTCTGATATGTAATAATTATCAGTGCAAATTATTTATAAAATCTAGAAAAACAATTATATATATTATGAGAGTGCTTTTCAAGACAATTCTATATGTACAATTTTTATGTGTTCAATCCAACTATTTTAAAAGATACTTGTAGATAATGTTTTAAAACTTCACTTAGGATATATCTAAAACAACATGTTTTCGAGGACTAGAGCGAGCATGATCAGCAACATAATGAACGTGCAAATATGTTGTAATAGGACATGCAATGTTAAGTCCTTTAGGTACTGATCAACTGATGTTGCCATCTCCGATGGGAGCTGTGTACCATCTTTAATTTATCGTGTACCCTTTGTTTGTGAACATTATTCTTCATTGATAAGCATGCATGCATGATATGATATATATAACACTCGTTTCACATCAATCCTTATATTTGTGCCTGCTTTATTTTGGACTTTCACTCTAGGATGGTTTGTTTGATTTGATCAGAAATGGGAGAAGAGAAAAACTAATAGCTAGGCGCGCAGCAGCAGCAGCAGCAGCACACAGTTGATCGTATTTACTTGTCGCCTTTCGGTGCACAAGCTTGATCCATTCACGTTTCTTTGTCGAATCGCTTTTAGTGACATTATCTAGACAGTGTAACGGTGAAGCCTCCTGTTACTATGAGGCCGACATGACGTTTAACAACCTGAAAGAACTTTTACGATCGACGTTACTGTTCTGCTGCAGAAAAATCAAATGGATGATCGATATCGTTCGTATTATCATATAGCTACCGCACTATCATGTATGCGCCTTTTTTACTGCAGGTTTCGTTTTAATTTGGTTGCAATTTCTTTTGTGATCTTCCGTTTTGTTGGCGCCCAATTAATTAAGATCTTCGTATTCTTTTGAAAATCAATATAAACTGTGTTAACCCTGCAGTCTTTAGTTAAAAAAAACAAACTAGTTTTCATGTACATGCTCTCCTATATGTGGGGTTAAGTTTTACCTGGACCCCTTGCCCTAACCTACGTTGAGAGAGCTGCATAGGAAAGAAAAAATTAATTAAGGCCATGATTTATTTGAATGAAAGGAATTGAAACAGTTGAGAGAACGATTTCACTAGCATATATATGGCTATTCCAGTTAACGTTTATGCATGGTACTCCTTAATCAATCGGTTTTGCTTGCGGGTACGTAGTCGCCTGCGCCTCGTTGCATGCTCACCAACAGCTGGGCCTGAGAGATCAGACGCGCGGGCAGGCGACTGCCATACAACTGCTAATGGGAGTAATATATACGATCAATTCACTTTCCATTTTTCTTTCCAAAAGGGGAAGCCACTGATTTTCAGTGCATCAACAACAGAAACAAAACAACTTTCATAAACATATATGTCATGTACTTTTCAGCTAAAAAACTGATAGAATTACGATATGAAAAGTTGGGTTCCGTTGACAATGAATTTGGAGAGGCCGAAAAATATTTAAGTTGGTATTAAAATATATGGAAAGCAATACTACGATATTTAAACGCGGCTGCTATTTGGCAGGCGCATGCGCCGGGGCAAAACGCACAGGCGCCTGCCCTCTGCACTCTCAACAGCGCACGCACACATCCGCATACCATGCGTTGTACAGGTTTATTTTTTCCATTTAGATTTCTCTTTTTTGTATCTATTTTATCCGGAGTTCAAATTGCGTAGAAAAAAATTCATAATACTTCTAAAATCCTAATCAACCCATTTTAAATATTTTTCTATTTTTCTGATTTTCTGATTTTTTTATTTAATTAGCACTCAATTAGTGAAAATTACACTAAATTTCTAATGTTTTTCCCTGTAGCCCAAAGCCGCAGCCCAAAAACTGATAGAATCACGGTATGAAAAGTTGGGTTCCGTTGACAATGAATTTGGAGAGGCCGAAAAATATTTAAGTTGGTATTAAAATATTTGGAAAGCAACACTAAGATATTTAAAAAAGAGTACGGATTGCCAAAGCATTTAGACTGCATAAAAAAAACCAATATCCCTCTATAAATTATAATGTGATTTTGCGCTGAAAAGAAACTAATGCATTTCTCAATAAGAAACTACTTAGAATAGCGGAGAGCAAGAAGGCACGGCACACAAATGCATGTCTCTCAGTTCCGCAACGGCGATCAGCCACTAAAGCTAGAGCCATCTCCAGCAGCTAGCTAGTCAATTATAGCGTACTTTGGGCGATGCGTCAGCATCAGCGATCAACGATTCAGCGCTCGATGCGAGCTGAGGTACGCATGCAGCTAGCCGGCCGGTAGCTTCCTAGGCAAAACGCGCGCGCGCCGGCCGGAGGCCAGGGATCGATCGAGAGAGAGGCCGCGCTAGCTGGCTAGCTAAAGCAACCAGCAAGCAAACCCCAGCCTAAATTGACCCCAAGAAAACACAGCGCGCGCTCACCGATCGATCGATCGGGAGGCTGCTAGGTGTACGCCGTCGCCGCCGCCGCTCGCCCGACGGCACGCGTCCCCACTCGCCGGCCGGCACTGCATGCTGGTGGCACATGTGGCAACCCGTCCGTCCGTCCCGCGCGCGCGCGCGATCGAGCGAGCGAGCGAGCGAACGTCGTCGTCGTCGTCCCAACTGCTGCGCCCACTTCGACGATCCATCGGCGCGCGTTTGCTGTTGTTGGTGGGCGATGTGACGCCGCCGCGCGCGCGCGGGGTGGGGGGGCGGTTTAGTAACGGGCAAGTCGGCCGCGCGCGGTCGCTTCCCGTTTCGTTATTTCATGCACACGGGGTCGGGACTCGGGGGCGCGCGGCCTTTTGGGCTTCAATTCGGGGTGGACGGGTGGGTGGGTGGCCGGGGTCGATCGCCGACGGCGACCGTCGCCTGATCATCGATCGATCGATCGGCCTATGCGGATGCAACGTACGCGTCGCGGTTAGTGGGGGCCGCCGCTGACGCGCGAGCTATATCATCATCCGCGGTGGTGGAGGCGCGCGGCCGGCCGGGGGCATGCGTGTGTCGATCATCTGTAGCGTCGTTTAATTAGTTTTCGTTTAGCGGATAGTTTTAGAGCTGGCTAGCGCTAGCAGTGGATGAGTGGATGCGACGTTGTCACGTTGCTTTCGACCTTCACCACTAGGACAGATATGCACGCCCGGCGGCCGGTTAGGCGCCATGCATGCTATATATGGAAGGGCTGTGGCTATATTTCATAAAAGCCTGTGAGGTGGTCCACGTATTTACACGGCTAGATTTTTTCAGTACAACTAAAGTTTATTTAAGATTTATATATGTGATTATATTAATAGTGCTGAGGATCGGATCACAGTATACCCATGTTCATGTGCCACCCTAGGCATTGGACAATTGGCCAACCACAAGAATGACCTTCACAAGATGGCTAAGCTACAGGCAAAACCAAGCAAGAGGGGAGCACACCGGCCAGCAACCATGCTCAAAACTAGACATGTTCATGGTAAGCCCGACCTGACCCTGCCCGAACAGACCGATGTACCGGGACGGGCTCGGGCCTCGGTCTGAAGCTCGGTCGTCGGGCCAGGCATGGCCCTGAAGAAACTATGAGTTAAGCCGTGGCCAAGCCGGGTTTCGGACCGAAAACCAAGGCCCGATGCGCCGGGCCGGGCTCGATCATGCTCCCACAGGACCGGGATTTTTAAGCCCGGCCTGGCCTGGCCAGTGATCAAGTCTACTCAGAGCCCTACCGCACCAGCACAGGAAACACCTTTTGCTTGGGGCAGCGCATGGCCAAAACGCCCTAAAGTCAACAGCGGACGTCTTAGCCACGCCGTCATGACTCATGACGTGCGCAACATGAATCGATCCCGTCACCAACGGACTCGCTACAATAGCTTATTAACCGTTGGTCCTTAATAGAGCTAGAAATTGGGTCGTACCAGTACAGCCCGGCCCAAGCCCGTCATGTCTCGGAAGTTGGACTGACACAAAACGGGCCAGCCTGGCCCGATCATCTCTTCGGGTCATGCTAGCCCGACATGGACAGTAAAACGCAGGGCCCAACATGGGCCAAACACATGATGGAACGCCATCGAACCAGACCAGCCCAAGCACGGTATGCATGAGAATGCAGCGATATAAATTTTTTTAATAAACTTATACGTTGCTCAAACGAAAAAGTTGTCTACATGAAAAATATGCATA
Source organism: Raddia distichophylla (assembly GCA_005191435.1). NCBI lineage: Eukaryota > Viridiplantae > Streptophyta > Magnoliopsida > Poales > Poaceae > Raddia > Raddia distichophylla. The sequence continues at coordinate 290,103 of SPJY01013139.1, forward strand.
CCAAAATTCTATACAACTTTCATGTATAAAAAAAATTCATATAATCAATGAAATATCTCGAAAAAAATCATTGGGTAGGGTGGCGTCACGTGCCCTAATACATGTAGCACACAAATTTTTTTATAAATTTGTAAAATGCTCAAATGGAAAAGTTGCCTATATGAAAAAGATTTGTCTCGAAATTCTTCATAACTTTCATATAGAATACAAAAACACACTCAAACATTGAAAAATACAAATTACATATTCGTGCTTCAATTGAGGTCGTGCCGACCCAAGCATGGTCCATACGACCGGGCCGAATGGACCATCATGCCAGGTTTTCAGCCTGGTCCACCACGCCATTTGGGTCGTGCCAGTTAACACACACAGTAAAACAGAGAGAAAGATCAAGACACCAAAAGTAAATGCAAAATTTAAAGTGCGAGAAAGTAAATGACAAACATAATTTTTTTGAGGTTCGGAGTTGAACTCCTACTCCCCGTTAAGGTAAGTTCTTGTTCCTTGCAAGAAACGACTCCCTCTTGAGTCAAATGTCTCATCTTCAATCAAGAAAGTCCTTCATCGCGCGCGGCACTGGACTTCAAAAACTTGTACCGCTCCTCGAGGGCTTCTACAAACACCTTGGCAAACTCCTTAGGCATACACTCAACTTCCCTAGAAATCACTAGATTCAAGATTAGCAAACTCCACACGGCCTCATCACTTTGGATCAGACGCTCTCTCACAAACCTAGAGCAAGCTTGGAGAAAGCAATACTATCAAAAGCCATGAACAAGTGGGTAATGCAGTGAAAGCTCATGTTCAAGTGCTTGCTTGCAAAAAAAATGATGCAATTGAAGGTTTTGGCAAAGAGGCACCCCTTGAAACCGCAAGAGAGGGCTTATATAGCACAAAGACACACCTACTAGCCATTGAAAAAGGAGATTAGTCATTGAAGGGAAAGGGACCGTTTCCTCGAGATTTTCTATGTGCCTCGGACTATGAAAAAACAAGCATCGTAGGAAACAAACAATTTTGCATAGAATAACGCCGGGCTAGTCCAACGTGAGCGTGAAATTGCCTGTGACTGTTCGGCGTGAACAACAAAAAGACTATGAAAGAATGTTGTTACTATCAAACTGGTCCGTGGCTAAAGATTAATTTTGTGGATTAAAGAAGTTCGGTCCAATATAAATGGAGAAATGGCTAGACACTTGAACTATGAGAAATATGTGTACGCTGGACTGAGAAAATGAAAATAGGGAATGGTCCGGCGTAGGCTTTTTGTCTGGAACTTCACCAAACCGGTCCGGTGCAGAGGGGTTTTTTCGCAGGAGGCGCTGGGCGCTGGATTGGTCTGGCACAAAGAGAAAAACCTTTTTGTTCACAAGAGGAACGAATTAATGAATTGAAGACTTAGCTCTCCAAGCATCTTCAAAAGTTTAAGATCACGTGATCTGAAATGGGAAGATGTTAGAACCCCCTTGAGGTTGAACAAAAAAGAAAGAAAAGGAACCCACACTCGATCGGTATATAACTAAGAACAAGGGTCCTTAATCTTCACTCTAAACTTGATGTCAAATATACAAATAGACAAAACCTTAATCTCTAATCAGACAATCTTCAAAGACTAGGGTCATCAACACCAAAAAATAGCACCTACATAATGCAAAATTAGGGGGGCCTAGATGTCTTCACAACCCAATTTTTTTTCATGTCAGGACGTGCTTCGTACCATCAAAATTGTGACGTGCTTAGGTCGTCCAAAAAAAGATTAGTCTAGTTTCCCGCTTTAGTCCTTAGTCTTGATCCCGCGCGGGACAGGGAGTTGTTGGTTCTTTGTGCTAGTATAAGTAGTGACCTACGGGCACCATTCTAAAGAGACACGCACTGATACACACGCATGTGAAATTATTGTAACACACAAGCCACCCCCTTTTCACATCTCTCTTTCGCATTAACCCAAGGCTAGAAGTAGGGTTGTTATCTCGACAGTTGGAGGGCCGAAACATGGTAAAATCATTGCCTCTTCCTCTTGACCCCCTAAGTGTTAACCATCGTCAAAGTTCTCACATATTATAGAAAGGGATCTAGTTGACACCCATTGCAACTAAGCTCGGCTCCGAGAACTAATTACCAACTGCCAAGATACGACATTTCTTATGATACATAATTATTTTATTAAATTTTTATTATATACCTTAATTCTTTGTATTTTTCAATATTTTGGATCGATGTAGGTTAATGCTAAAAATGGCTTGAAGGCCTGTTTACGGCCACCGTGGCTCGGCTAGTTAGCCAGCCTACATGTGGTGCCTCGGGTGAAAGCTAGGCTTGCTAGGTGACTTAGGCCCAGTTCTTTCCAGCTTAACGGCTTAACAGCTTAACGACTTATCTACGTTTTAAAAAGCCATATGCTTTGAGTTTTTTAAGTCCTTTTTTCGCTGTTTTAAAGGTGGGTCCTAACGCTTTAAAAAGCAAGTCAAATGAAATGGATCCGAATCTTGAGACTACCTCGAGAAGCGCTTGAAATTAAGTCATTTCAGTCGTTCAGCTGTTCAGCCGTTAAAATCAGCTCAAAAGAACAGGGCTTTAGTTTGATATTTTTTATTTTTAAAATAAACAAATAATGTTTTTATTATAATTAAATAGTTAGACATCAATCGTTGGTCCATCAGGCAGGATATAAATCCGACGTGTGTCCCCCATCCTTCTTGCACGTCCATGTCGGTGGGATAATGTCGATCGTCAGCTGAAATGATATTCGACCGTCCTTTTCAAATTTATATATAAAAGAAAATTTATCCACTACCCACTTGCTTGGCTTCGACTTTGACAGAAAAAAATCTTTTTTCTCCGCGACTTTGACAAAGAAATAAAAAATGTGCACCGATACCAAAAACCGAACCTTTAACCAGGTGACAACCATACCACAAAGGCTCAAGATGTACACAACCATATTTTAGTAAATATAAATAAGATGTCCTGTTCAATTCATCTATTTATTGCGTAGGAATGTGATTGGGTTGACAATTAATTAGTTGCATTCGTCGTCTAGATCGATGATATCTTGTGAAGGATTCATACGCTTATAAACTAAGCATCTTAATTAGACTATGTCTAGTTTTCTTACGAAATATTATGTCTAGTTTTGAGACCTTTGTCTGACACATGTCTAATTCTCTATTTACATTGATAAAGAACTGATAAAACTATTTTTAAAGGCTTAACTTAAAGACTTTTCGCTAGGATTTGCTGAACTTGGGCCGCACCTTACTTAGGCCCTCTTCGATACGTCGTTATGTCCGGTTGCGTTCAGTTTTTGTTGACTGTGAACTGGGCAGCGAGTGCGTGTGCTGGGCATTGAATGCGAGTGCAGCGAGTTGTTGGATCCTGGTTAACTAAAACGCAACAAACCAGCGCGGAACGAGCTATCGAACAGGCCCTTAATCTGCTGCATCACTTGGTGCTTTTCCCGAAGAGAAGCAAGTCACACTCTTGGTTTAAGCTCTGCTTTCCTTGGTATGGCTCGTGGGCAAAGAATTGCTCTTCTTTCATCAGCCTTATGGAGCTCAACACTGACTGTTCGTTGCTTTACACACTCCCTTTCATACTGGCACTTTTCCAATCCGAAAGAAGAGGAACGAGAGTGGAATCCGTCATATGACACGAGCTGGGAAGAAGCATAGTACTTACTTTACAGAAAGCGGCTACTATATAAATCGACGAGCTGGACCCTCCCATTATGTAAGAACTTCTCCGGGGGAAGGACTCAATGGATCTACGTTCATTCGAGTTTTCGCTCTTTGAATATTTATTTCATGGAGAATAGCCTCAGCAAGGTTGACTTCACTGACGAATTGAGTTATCCTGTCGAGCCGCTCCTGCGCAATTATGCTTATCACAGAGACATACACATTAGATCGTAAAATGGTGTATAAGAAAAAGAATAGAATTAGGAGTGCAAATAAAGAAGTGGAGAAATTTCGATCGATACACAACTCACAAAAAAATACAAGAAGTCGACTAAGTGGATTGGTCCGAGTGAATAAAAAAAAGCCATACGAAACTCAAATTTTTTTCGGAGATATTTATTTTCCTGAAGAAGCGGATAAGATATTAGGTAGTAGTTTGATACCACCAGAAAGAGAAAAGAATGGTTCTAAGGAATAAAAAAAGGGAAAAATTGGGTCTATGTTCAACGGAAAAAAATTCTCAAGGGCAAGGAAAAGTATTTTGTTTCGGTTCGACCTGCAGTCGCATATGAAATGGACGAAGGTAGAAATTTAGCAACACTTTTCCCGCCGGATCTCTTGCAAGAAAAGGACAAGGTGCGTACTACTCAATACCATTAAAAGCTTCGTCTATTTATCTTGATTGTGGGAAGTGATTTCCCTCAGGATTTTGGTAAGCCCTAGCTTTATTTGGGTTTCTCTCCATCACTGATTCTAAATTTTTGAATTCCATATTTTCTTTAAAATCCACAAAATCCCGTTTAAAATGATGGAAATTTCGGACTTCACTGCACAATGTTTTTGACCTATATATATAACTGTAAATCCCAAATAACCCTGCAACCCAGCCACACTCAGGAATAAGGGTGAAAACAGATCGGATACGGATCGGATAGCACCATTACCATATCCGTATCCATATTTTTTTGGATATGGATAAGGATACGGACAGATACCTCTCGGATACGAATACGAATCGGATAGCATAGCTAATACGAATAAGGACCGGATATCTGCTCAATTCGGTCGGATACGAATATCCTACAACTTCAGCACATCAGCGAAAAAACAAGCCAACGTGTCAACATTTATCTCTTAGGCCTTACATTAGTTTCAAGTCACTAATACTTAAGAGCATGGGGTATATATGTGTGTGTATCAAGCATCAGGTACAAAACGAGCAATAAGTATTTAATTAGAAATACAATCAACATTTGTTCCACGTTTCAACATGACCACCATTACAACAATTCAGATACGGATAGTATCCGTATCCGTATCCAGTCCTTTTATCAAAACCATATCAGTTTTCGTATTCGGGAAAAAATTCGAATAGTATCCGTATCCGTATTCGTTTCGTAATTGGATACGGATAGTCCGAATACGGATAGCCCATTTTTCGGATATGGATGTCGGAAAATACGGATTATTTATATCCATTTTACACCCCTATCAGGAACTGACATTGCGGGCCCACAAACAGAGCAGCAGTCATCCATGATTCCATGACAAGGTGGACCCGCATACCAGTCAGTCACGACTGGTAGGCTAAACCCTGCGCTGCGTTGCCCCCATTCCATTTTCCTCCCGCCGCCGCCGCAGCGCACACCACACCACTCGCTCCGCCTCGCCTCCCCCACGCCGCCCTGCCGCCGCCGCCACTCCGGCGCCCCTCCCCCCGTAATGGGAGCGCAGGAGACGGCCGCGGAGGAGGTGCTCCGCGCCGCCGCGGCCGAGGTGTCCACCTCGTCCACGAAGCGCCGCCTCCGCCTCTTCCGCCGCACCCTCCCTCCTCTGCTCGCGAAAGCATCAGGTATCCTCGCTATCTTCGCTTCCGCTCCCCTCTCTCGTGATCGGACCGTTCCCCCGCGCCCCTCGTGCCCTCCCGTGCTCTCCGTTCGTGCCTTCCCGTGCTCCTGCTTTTTCAACGGGAGGGCTCAGCGATCGGGAATATTTTCTAACTTTTTTTGACGCTAGCCTAGCTTCGATCTGTGCGAACTGGATCTACCCGTCTCCCGTGATGTGTCGCTTCACTTGCGTATACGTGCGGTTGCTCAATTCCGTTCAGCTTGTGGCGGATCGTAGCTTGTTAGCTTCGCTCCTGTGTGCAGATGTGCTGTGACCTTGTGCGGACTTTGGATTGAGACCAGAGCTTTGCTTTGCTTTTTGACATATTGTTTGCTAGTGTGATCAACTGTGATATGTACTGTGATTTTAGCTGTTGAGATCATAGGTAGGTCAGCATCCCCGCACTCAGCAGTTATGAAGCTTCAGGAGCTGCTTGTTACTGGCAATTGCATCGTGGTGATATCTGTGTAAGAGTTTTTTTAACCAGGGGAATGGGTTTCGTAGTCATTATGTGACACTCAGTGTGCTTGATTTCAAGTGACCGAACCAAATCAACACTCTGCAGCTGAGCTGCAGATTTCTATTGTTTCAAATCTCGATTTAGCTTCATTTGCAACTCTAGTTGAGTTGTACAACATATAGGGCTTACCGCAAGGGAACTTGACTTGTGTCAACATATCCTATTTTTTCTACCATTTACACTAGCACTTATGAGAAGTTTATAAATGTGTAGTGTAATCTCCCTTGACACACTTGATTGTCTTGGCATTGAAGTACTACTCAGCTCATACCTGCATTCCTTTTTTTAACAACCTGCATGCCTGATAATGACTGCAGTGTATACTATATACTAACACTTATGCCATTTGTTGCTAGATTAGATTGTTTACAATTTTGTCTTATACTTATTCTATGCAGCCTATACTTTATATAATTTCAGAGCACTGTTAATCTTGCTACATGCTATTGTTTAGAACTGTTACCACCGATTGTCCGATTGAGCCGCATACTTGTAATACTAAGGAGGCTATACAACCTAGAAGGGCGGAAACACTTGAGATTTCCCCTAGGCTGCTATGGAGACCGAGACCTAGCACCTAGGAGCCACTTAGGTTGCCTAGGCGGTCACCTAGGGCAATAGTATTTCTGATAACATATAATGCCTATGCCATCACACATCAGATTTTCCATTTGTGTAGATAATTATGTTGTTGCTAACATGTTTGTACTAGTTTCATTCAAGAACCCTGAGACATTCTTCCTGCAAGTCTGCAACTATGCCAGCCCATTTATTGGGTCAAGTGGGCATATTTTTTTTGCTATTTACTATTTAGCATTTGTTTGTTTACCCCCTGGGGCCACTTGTCTCGTGCTTCTAAACTGATACTTTTGCAGTTCATTTTCTAATTTTCCATACATAAGCTCAATGTAGAATCACATTCTTAGGTTACTTTGTTTCTCTGCAGAGTTGCCATCAGATACCACATTGTTAGTCGACCTCATTTTCCAGACAGTGCTTATATATGATGATCGGGCATCAAGAAAAGCAGTAGATGATATGGTTATTCAGGCTCTCGGTGAATCCACCTTTATGAAGCCGTTCGCTGCTACACTTATTCAGTCTATGGAAAAGAATCTAAAGGTTACAAGCCCTCTTGCATGCTTCAAGCTTCTCAGATGGTCATGCTATCTTCTAAAATGGAGCCAATTTGCGACACTCTCAAAGGGTGGTTTTTCTAGACTGGCCAGTGCACAAGCAGTTCTATGCCAAGTCCTTATGGATGGTTCCTTTCGTCAGCGCCGTACTTGCAAACAACTATTTATCCGTCTTTTCTCCGAGGTAATTTTCAAACAAATACGCAAATAATTGCAGTACACAAGTTTTCCATTATTATTTATTGGCCATTCCTCACTTGATTCAATTTTCCAGTCTATGGAAACATATAAGATGTATATTGAGGAGATTAGAGATTTGAGGATTTCAGTGAGGGTTTCTCCTGCATTCGTAAATCTGATACTGGATTTCGCCATTTCATCGTCATCTTTAATTGCTGAGTACAAGGTAAATTTTTGACCTCATGTTCAACTGTTAATTTTCAGCTTTTAACTTTTTTTTTATAAACTCTCAACTTTATCTAATCATGCCAGATTTTATGGGATTCTTTCTTAGTTTTTCTTGTGTGATTGACAATATGTTGTTATCTTTGTTCAGCAAGTATTCCTTGATTTGTATGTCAAAACCATCTTGAGTTCAAAAGATCGGCCATCAAAAGCAGCTAGTGAAGCTTTTAATCTCCTTTTCTTGGATATTGGGCATGAGGATTTGAAAAACATTGTTCTCCCGTCATGCATAAGGATGCTGAAAAGAAATCCTGAGATTGTGTTACAATCTATTGGCTATTTTCTAAAGACAGTCCGATTAGACCTAAGCAAGTATTGCATGGAGTTCATGCCAGTTGTTCTGCATCAGGCTCGCCATTCAGATGAAGAGCGGAGGATTAATGCTTTGAATATTATAGGAACACTAAGTGAGAAGTCTAGTGATCCGGACGCTCTACCTTCCATGTTCAATGCTATTAAAGCAATTTTAGGAGGTTGTACATATATACCTTTTATTTTCTGATAAGAGTTGACTTATATTTTCTTTGGCATGTTAATGTTCTGCATCTTGTGGCTTTTATGCACTCGTAAGACACAAAAATTTGGTGCTATAATTCGAATAGGCTTTGACAAACTTGATTTGGGCAGGGTCAGAGGGGAAACTATCACTACCATACCAGAGAATTGGAATGATGAATGCTTTAGAGCAGGCTGTAATTTGAATAGGCTTTGACAAACTTGATTTGGGCAGGGTCAGAGGGGAAACTATCACTACCATACCAGAGAATTGGAATGATGAATGCTTTAGAGCAGCTGTCAAGATTTCCTCCAAAGCAGATAAACAGACTTGCTCCCTCAATATCTAGTTTCCTTCTAGCAATCTACAAGGATGATGGTAAAGTTGTGTTTCCATTCTATGCTTTGTATCCTTATCCAATGACATCAAGTCATAGTTTTTCTATCTTATTGTGACAGGTATTGAGGAGGTGAAATTGGCAATTCTCTCGGCTTTGGGATCATGGGCTTCAGTGTCAGCTGAAGCTGTCCAACCAGATGTTGTTTCATTTATAGCTGCAGGCTTGAAAGAGAAAGACACTTTAAGAAAGGGACATCTAAAATTAGTACGAGTCATATGCAAAAAGTCAGATTCACTCACTAAGGTAATAGAGTTACTTTCTGTTTTTTACAAAAGAATCATGTTCCGTAGAGTTCTTTTTTTAAAAAAAAAAACAAGGAAGAGTTATTGAAAGGCAGATGAAATGATGATTCAAATGATTGACTATGTTGATTGTTGATAATCTGTTATTGTGCAGGTTACTTCTTTGTTGGACCATTTGATTCAGCTGTCAAAAACTGGCTTTACCAAGGCAACACAGCGATTGGATGGAATCTATGCACTCTATGCAATATCGAGGCTTGCTGCTATTGATACAAAAGCAGGTTTTTCTACAATTCCTCTTATATCCTAGGAAAAATTTATTTATATTTTCAAGTATCTTCCTTGATTTATATAGTTTTAATGAATATGCAGATGCTGCTGTGCTGAGGGAGAAGCTCTGGACATTGGTTGCTCAAAATGAGCCCTCATTGATCTCTGTCCAGCTGGTAATTGCTGTGTCCTGGACTCCTTATTCATGGCATAAACCTTGAAGTAGTTTGATCAATCATTGTTAAAATTGTCATAAAAGGATATGCTTCTGCCTCTCCCATACTTTTTTTTGGTTTATTTGCTGAGGTGATATGATCTATATTGTGAAATTTGTTTTGTTATCAGTACACTTGGAAAATATGAATGATCAATAAATTATGAAATACTTTGGTGGTTTGGGCCTTGTACTAATTTTTTTTAACATAACGTTTTTCCCTTGCAGCTTTTCAGACTAACAGATGAAGATTGCTTAACCGTTGTGGATCTTGTTCAATCAATGCTCGTGGAGCTTATTTTCCGGTCTTGCTCTAGCATTATGTTTTATGCATCAGATCAATACTTCTTCCTCAACTTAGCAATTTTTTATCTGCAGGGCCCAAGATTTTTTTTCTATCCAGTCATTGCTACAGGTATGTAAGAATGCTACAAACTGTTGAGTTTAACACGCTTATCCTAAATTTTCTTTTGAAGCCCTGATATGCATACCTAAACATTTATGTATTTGGCTATTTGCCACTCTCAAAGATTGGCAATTAAGGATTCACCCCATGATCCCCATGTCAATTGACATGGGGAGTGGCAACTCCTTAAATGGCAACCTCCGGAGTGGCAAATCCTGAATTATTTTGCAATACCACTTAATATCAGTTAGTTTCTTTAGGGTAATATTGATTATTTTTTTGTTGAACTGCTAATATATCTAGATTGCATCCAAGTTGGGAAGTCATAGAGATACCGCTTAATACCAGTTAGCTGCTGTAGGGTAATATTGATTAGTTTTTTTGTGCAGCTGTTAACATATCTAAATTGTCATCCAAGTTGGGAAGTCAGAGAGATGGCTTATGATGCTACCAAGAAAGTCCTCTCGAGCTCTGGTGCCTTGGCTGAAGATCTTCTCTTAGTATTCACTAATTGGTTGTCAGTAGTGGGAGAGAGAATATCAATATTGAAACAAAGGTATACACCTCTTGGCCTTTTGATGATTGAATATTGCTTATTTTCTTAATTCTTCACGCTCCTCTCTATAAGGCATCTTTTGTTGTGTTGATATTACTTTTTTTTGTCCGAACCCCAAATTTGCAGATCCTGACTTATCTCTTTTTCAATCAGTGATATGGGCAACTCTGCAGATTCACATATGCCATTCATTCCATCTCCTGAGGTCCTTGTCAAGTGCTTGTTGTTGATTGCACCTTATGCGGTTGATAATAGTCCGAGATCGTATTCTCGACTTATATTGTATTCCCACCACCCTTGTATTTCTGGCTCTGGTTGTCCTGCTAGCGTATGGAAGGTTGAATCTTGCTAGCTATCTTCTGTCCACATTTTGATTTTAGGTGTCTAATTAACATGGCTGTTAAATTTCAGAGGTTGCAGAGAAGGTTGAAGCAACAAAAGACCCTTTTCATTGACTTGATTTCACGCAACATTTCAGTTATTTGCAAGGTAATTTTAAATTTGGAATTTTTGTATGATAGTTTTGTCTTATATTTGCACTAACATAATTTTAATTTTTATTTATATGTTAATAAGTTTTAGCAATGCCAATGGTAGACGTTAGGACATGACACCTAAAATTCTTATCAAATATCTGGAAGTGCAAAATGATAATAAAAAAACAGCTGAACATATACTTTTGCCTTTATCATGCATGTTGTGTTTCACATATTACATGCTATAATTTGATTTTTCGCATTTGTAAATCTGCAAACAAGATAGATAACCTGTACTGCTTTACTCTAGCTAACTTTATATAGTTTTTGGGTAATTTTTAATACAAGTTTCTGATGGTGCTGGTCTATCTTAGTGAAGTTAGATGGACTCATATGATTGAACCCAGTAATGATGTTAGTTTGCTCCTCGAGAATGAAAAATGAAATATGGTGAAAGAAAATTACTGAATTTGGGATGTGCCCACTGGTTTTTGAGGGAAATTGACCAATTTTGGGTGTTTTATAACCAATTTGTAGTCAGCTTGCTTGTGAGATACTGACTACTCAGATTACCATATTTACTTATGCCAAGCTACATTATGATTTGACCCAAAATTCCCTGTGCACTATTACCTTGTTTTGGGTTGATAACCGATTAACCGGTAGATTTTCTTTCCAGGAGTTACTTTCACAGGATGGTTTATTTAGTTCCAACAAGCAAGTTCGGTTTGCAGCATTATGTTCATTATCAACTCTGATGAAAATAACACCGAACGATGCATTTATAGAGTTTGAGAAGGTATGTTTTCTCTTCATATTTCAAATCAAATCTGTAATGTCTTCTTCTAATATTTTCTTTATATCGTGATCGTTCCAGCACTTCATAGGGCTTCCAGACCGCACTTTGCATGATGACTTCTCTGAAAATGATATCAAGGTGAACTTCAAGAACTTGCTGAATTTTTTTTTGAAATATATCAAAAGTTTCATGGTGATGACTTAGTTCATTCACTAAAGCGGGTTCTCTTCTCACTGAGATGACTTATGTTGCTGGCATTTGTTCCCAAAACATGTTTTGTTTTACTATGTATTATCATATCATATAACCAATGGTTGTGCTATTTTTTCACACTACACTATTTATGTGGTAAAACATTTTGAGAAACCAATTCACATTCAACCAATAATGTAAGCTTAGTGAAATATTCAACCATACTGTCTTATCGGCTTCAATATCACTTGGACTGTACTTATTTCTGGTCATATACAGCTCTAGCCTTTTGAGGTACCATCAATGCAGAGATCATGACTTATATTTATATCATAATTAGTTTGTGCCATCTTTGAACAATTATGCATTGCTATGATGGCATGATATTTGTTATTTTTGTACCTTTTCAATTGCTTATGAGTTCTTACTTCACATAAGTTTTTTTTGGTATTGCTTACCCTTAAAAGTTTTCTCAATCCAATGTAGATATTCTTTACACCAGAGGGGCAGCTGTCAGCTGAGCAAGGGATTTATGTTGCTGAGACCGTTGCTTCCAAAAATACAAAACTTGCAAAGGGGCGTTTTCGTGCATATGATGATCAAGATGAGGTAATTCTTGTTCTTCATACTGTAAAAATTTCGTCTAGGGAGGCTGTGGTTGTGACCAAATCTTTGAGATGACTGATGAAGTCTAGCTTAACTACTGTAATTTGGCACCTTGTAATATTATTACTGCTGTGAGGGCTACAGCCATTTGGCTAATAGATGGTGACTTATTGTAAAACTAATCTGGACTTTTTGCTTTGCAATGCTGTATAGGACACTGCTCGATCTGATGTCCCTGCAAAGGGTGACAAGAAAGAATCGTCTAGTATTGGCAAGAGAGAACCTGGGAAATCCACAAAAAAGACAGGTATTTCAAGCTCTTAGTTTTGAGAGAAGATAAGTTTACCGCAGTGTCTTGTATTTATGTTTATATTTTTGCAGCTCCTGTTGACAAGGCCAAGACTGCAAAAGAGCAGGCCAGGGAGTTACTTTTGAAGGAAGAAGCATCTGTACGTGAAAAGGTTGGACATGTGCAGAAGAATCTCACCTTAATGTTGGATGTTCTTGGTGACTTGGCGATTGCTAATCCCGTATTTACTCACGGTCAACTACCTTCTTTGGTTCGTAATCCTACCCTTGCCTTTCCTGACTTCCTTTTTTAAAAATTCTGTTACTGGATAATGTGTATTTCATTTTTTTCCTAGTATGCTTCATGACAATACTGAATTACTGACAGGGCTAATAAAAAGAGTAAACCACATGCCAAACACAGTTTTTCTTTTTGGGTGGGCGAGGACGACTTTTAATAGTGTTGCATTATTGCACTTCTTTTCATCTAAGCCAGAAAACTGCCAAATACATTTATTGAATTCATTGACACACACACACACACATGAACAGAGGCGCTTTTTTTTTATTTAGGTTGTGGTCCATATTCCCCAGATTTGACCTGTTGTGATTTGTGTTTGGCATAATGCTTGATGGTTTTCTATGCAGGTAAATTATGTTGAACCATTGCTAAGTTCCCCAATAGTAAGTGATGCTGCATTTTGTGCAATGTTGAAGCTAGCACGCTGCACAGCCCCTCCTCTTTGCAACTGGGCACCTGAGATTGCTGCTGCTCTCCGTGTAATATCTGTTGATGATTTTGAAATGGTCATGGACCTTATGCCTGTGATTGTGGAAGAAGATAGTAAGAAGAGGGCATCATCTGGCATCTTCGAACGAATAGTAACTGGGCTGACAGTTGCATGCACATCGGGGCCTCTTCCAGCAGATTCATTTACTTTTGTTTTTCCGGTACTTCTCCCATTTTTTCAGTAGTCCTATGATAAATTGACTTTTGTTCCTCCTGAATTTTTCCCTTTTCCTTTCAATTTTTTCCTTTCTTTATATTAATTTGCTCTTTTTTGGTTCAGATAATGGAGAGAATCCTTCTTTCTTCCAAAAAGACATGCCTTCATGATGATGTGCTTCAAATACTATCTATGCATCTGGATCCAATATTACCTCTTCCTCGGCCGAAAATGTTATCAGTTAAGTGTTCTTCTTTGATGACTTAAGGGGTTGAATTGTTTTTTTCCTATCTTATTCACTAACTTTTTGTGGGGGGTGGGCACCAGGTTCTGTATCATGTGCTAAGCACTATTCCTGCCTATCATCCTTCGGTTGGGCCTATGCTGAACGAGTTGTGCCTGGGTTTAAAAGGCAACGATTTGGCACAGGTTATTATTTTTTAGTTTATTCCTAAGATCAGTACTTTGTTAGTTTGTTTATTATCTGATGTCATGACATTCTTGCACTCTCTTTATTTAGGCCCTTGTTGGAGTATATGCAAACGAAGTGCATGTTAGGCTTGCCTGCCTCACTGCTATAAAGTGTGTTCCTAACCACTCTGTACATCGAGATTTACAGGTTTCAACAAGCCTCTGGATTGCAGCTCATGATCCAGAGAAGGTTTGTAACAACATTCCTACTATTAATTTGACGTGGAAAACTGGAAATATGTTCTATTGATCCCTTCTACATTCTTGAAGAATGTTGTTTTTATTCTTTTTTTAAATGGTTATTTTTTTTGTACTCATTGGCACATATACCTTCTCTAGGTAGTTGCTGAATTGGCAGAGGAGTTATGGGATCGCTTTGGTTTTGATGTTTGTACTGATTATTCTGGGATTTTTGATGCACTTTCGCATAAAAATTATAATGTTCGAGCTGCTGCAGCTGAGGCTCTGGCTGCTTCATTGGATGAAGATCCAGAGAAAATGCAAGTAAGTCCCTTATGGCGCAAGTTCCTCATGTGCATTGTATACAACTATGCGTTCTACTTCTACTGTTCTTTGTGTTTGTTTAAGTGCAAAATATTCAATTTGGCACCGTAATGTAGCTATGGCAACTACAGAGTTCTTGTACTTTGGTAGAAACCTGATGACTATGTGGGTCATGGCAGGATACACTTTCTACGCTTTTTAAATTGTACATAAGAGATTTGGATCCTGGAGTTGAATTTGGAGATACACAGTGGCTTGGAAGACAGGGTATTGCATTAGCACTACACTCGGTTGCAGATGTTTTGGGTTCTAAAGACCTTCCTGTTGTCATGACATTTCTCATATCCCGTGCTTTGGTAAGTATTTCCTATTATTTTATGTTTTATGTGGATCATATAATTTGTTATGCTATTTTATGTTATATGTGGATCGTATAATTTGTTATGCTTTTTTCATTGAACTTTTAATGCCTCTCATATTGAATTTACAGGCTGATCCTAATGTGGATGTTCGTGGAAGAATGATAAATGCTGGCATACTTATTATTGATAAACATGGAAAGGAAAACGTGCCTTTGCTATTTCCTATTTTCGATAGCTATTTGAATAAAAGGGTAAGCCATATAATGTTTTGTCATTGCGATTTAAAGTCAAAGATATAGCTCATGGCTTTTGTTATCCGCGTTATGAATATGATGCATTAATATCTATCTTAATCTTTTCTCATTTGTTCACAGGCATCAGACGAAGAAAAGTATGATCTAGTCAGGGAAGGTGTTGTAATATTCACCGGAGCTCTTGCAAAGCATCTGTCAAAGGTACATATACTTTCAGAATTCAGACTTTATGGTTTTTCGGATACTGAACAGTTGCTAATTTAAAGATCTATATGTGGTACTAATATAGACATTGTAACAGGATGATCCTAAAGTTCACAGTGTCGTTGAGAAGTTGTTAGATGTACTTAACACTCCATCAGAGGCAGTTCAAAGGGCTGTGTCAGACTGTTTATCCCCACTTATGGTTTCAAAACATGTGAGTTCTGTTGTTGATCATCAGTTTTCTTCCTTGTTTTTATGACCTCATAATCTACTTAGTAATCACACTTCTCACATTTTATTGTTTTATGTTGTAATGTGCAATCATCTATGATCAGGAAGAAGCCCAAGCTCTTGTATCTAGCTTGATGGATCGGATGATGAAATGTGAGAAATACGGTGAGCGACGCGGTTCAGCCTTTGGCCTTGCTGGGGTGGTTAAAGGATTTGGAATTTCTTCCTTGAAGAAGTACGGTATTGCTGCAACATTATGGCAAGGTTTGGAAGACAGGTATGCGACCTAGCGATGTAATTACTGTGCTGCATACAATGTCATTATATTATATGCCGGCAGCATTTGAAATTGTTTTTTTCAAGGTATTCTAAAAGTGGATGTTTATAATTATGACCTTGACTCTCCATGGTTTTGGGGACTGGTTTTTATCCTTAGCTTAAGATCCATCCTTCACACTCCTACAAATTGTTTTTACATTTTATATCTTGAAAGCATAGAGCCTCACTAGTGATTTTGTAATGCTTCCTTTGCTTTATATTCCTTTTTGTCAGTGTCATTCCCATTAGATGACCCTAGTTTTGACAGGATAGTGTTCAAATTTATTCTGATTGATTAATGTTCGAATCTGTTTACCCCCAGAGTTGCAGCAAAATCTCGTGAAGGAGCATTGCTTGGATTTGAGTGCCTGTGCGAGAAGCTTGGCAGACTTTTTGAGCCGTAAGTGAGCATTGCTTACTTTGTATTTTTTTCTCTTTCAAATTGGTTGATTACGGTTGTTCTCTTGCAGCTATGTCATTCAAATGCTACCCTTGCTACTTGTGTCTTTTTCTGACCAAGTTCAGGCAGTGCGTGAAGCTGCTGAATGTGCTGCTCGTGCTATGATGTCTCAGCTCACTGGTCATGGTGTGAAGCTCGTCCTTCCTTCGCTTCTTAAGGTATGTCTTATTTGAAGATACCAAACTGTGACTTTTCCTGCTCCATACTGTGCACTTGTTCAATTGCTGTTGCTCCAGAATTAGAATTCAATCTACTTAATAAGTTGTCATTTCAGTTGTTTGATGCACTGCACTATTTTCATGTTTAGCTTGAATATATAGGCCATCTGCCACTAGGGGTGCTTACTAGGGGTGCCATGTTCATTAGAAATGCACAAAAAACAGAATTTCTAGTTCACCTTTTGAGTTTCTTATACAAACAAATGAAATAGAGTGGGTCAAAGGGTACCCTAAAGGTGGCCCATTTGCACCCCTATCTGTCACCAGAAACCACTAGCTGCATGCAATTGTGCATTGTCTATTTGTGACATTTGAGTTAATGAGCTGGAGAGAGCTGGATGGGCATTGAAATATTTGTGATTTATCAATCTCATTCTGATACCACTGCTTTCATATCAAAATTTGTAGCATTTACACTTCATTTCATCTTTAACATACTGATATTTGCATTTTGAGTGTTTGCTCTTTTTTCCTTGTGTTGGTTAAATTTTAGATACCATTGAAAAAAAATCAAATATAAGGCCACATTTGTTTCCCTTAATGTAAACTGAGGTATTTATCTATTCAACTATATTTTTCTCAAAGTGTGCATATTTGGATGGCTATCATGTACCTTTTCCCTCTAGGGCCTAGAGGATAAAGCATGGCGAACTAAGCAAAGCAGTGTCCAACTTCTCGGTGCTATGGCATATTGTGCTCCTCAGCAGCTATCTCAGTGTCTTCCAAAGATTGTTCCAAAGTTAACGGAGGTATATGATGAAATTTGTATTTTGTGCTCATATGGTGCACATAAAGTCATAAACCTTAACAAGTCTTTTTGTATGTTATATCTTATCTTTTCCAGGTACTAACAGATACACACCCCAAAGTTCAAGCTGCAGGACAGACAGCCCTCCAGCAGGTAGTGCTTCTTTATTTGTCGTAGACCTTTAGATGTTATTAATCATGCCCCATCTTCAATGGACACTGCTTTGTTTTTCTAGGTTGGAAGTGTCATAAAGAATCCTGAAATATCTGCATTGGTCCCAACTCTTCTGTCAGCTCTGACAGATCCCAATGATTACACGAAACATTCTCTTGACATCCTTCTTCAGGTAAAGTAGGATTTAAGGTGTTTGCCCCTGTTTCTGCATTTCTACTGCTTGCATCACCTTGTTGAAAAAGAGGAAGCTATTAATTAATGTATTTACCTCCTATATATATGTTTGTATATTTTTGTTTCAGACTACTTTCATTAACTCCATAGATGCACCATCACTCGCGTTACTGGTGCCCATTGTGCATAGAGGACTGAGGGAGAGAGGGGTTGATACTAAGAAGAAAGCTGCTCAAATAGTTGGAAACATGTCTTCTCTAGTTACAGAACCGAAGGATATGATCCCATATATAGGATTGCTCCTACCTGAAGTTAAGAAGGTATTCTATGCCTGCCTTCACACTAGCTCTTTGGAAGTGAATTCGTACTGATAGCAAGACAGCCATTTAAAGTGAACCTTTTTGGCTTATACTCTGTTTGACAATCTTTTTGTAGGTTCTTGTGGATCCTATACCTGAAGTCAGGGCAGTTGCTGCTCGAGCTCTTGGGTCTCTTATAATAGGAATGGGTGAAGAAATTTTCCCAGATCTTGTGCCATGGTTATTGGATACACTGAAATCTGATAACAGTAATGTTGAACGATCTGGAGCTGCCCAGGGTTTAAGCGAGGTTGGTTTTTTTTTCTTTGGCTTGCTTCAATGGTTCAAGTTCTTGTTGTGTAGCATTTTTTATATCATAGGATGCGTTTGCTTCTCAACAATCTTGAACATTACTTCATTCTAGCATTTGTAATTAAGATTATTCACAGTTTCACACATGTAATATCTTGAAAGTTATACATTGCTTCTCATTGCTCTGGCACATCATTCAATTAGGAAATACGTATTTACTTCACAAACACTAATTGCTGTGTCCTGCAGTATTCAAGGTTATCCTGGTCCAACAGAGTTCCTTGGGAAAGCTATTTCTATTCAATAATTTATTACTTAATGAGCTGGTGCAGCCAGAAGGCTGGTACATAATTATGTTGATTACTGTCAATTTTCAGGTTTTAGCTGCTCTAGGCAAAGACTATTTTGACCATATTCTTCCTGACATCATCCGGAACTGTTCCCATCAGAAGGCCTCTGTTCGTGATGGACATTTGACGCTTTTCCGAGTAAATTTACCGCTAGCTCCATATATGTTGTCGTTTGATTATGTCTCCTGTAGAGTTGTACCTTGTTTTTGACTTGTATTTGTTGTGTAGTATTTGCCAAGGTCCTTGGGTGAATTCTTTCAGAATTACCTGCAAGCTGTTCTTCCTGCTATATTAGATGGTAAGATAGTTAAGTTTCATCTTTACTTTTATCACATTAATATTCTAATACTTACTCTTTCAGGACTTGCCGATGAGAATGAGTCTGTTCGTGATGCTGCACTATCTGCTGGTCATGTCTTCGTGGAGCACTATGCAACTACGTATGCTCTCCTGCTTGAATTAATTCCCTTCTCATTTTGTTAGCCAATGCTGTTGTTATATGATTACATTTTCTTCATGTTTAACAGGTCTTTACCGTTGTTGCTTCCTGCTATTGAGGATGGGATATTCAGTGATAATTGGCGTATCCGACAAAGTTCTGTTGAACTTTTGGGAGATCTACTGTTCAAGGTCCTTACCTCCTTTATGTAGCACAATTCAGATGTTTCTTTTCTTATACGTTGTACCATCTAGTAATGCTGCTATCTATAGGTGGCTGGAACTTCTGGGAAGGCAATTCTTGAGGGTGGAAGTGATGATGAAGGTGCTAGCACAGAGGCACAAGGGCGTGCAATTATTGATGTGCTTGGAAGGGAGAAACGCAACGAAGTTCTTGCTGCCATTTATATGGTGCGTTCTGATGTTAGCTTGACCGTCCGGCAGGTATGTGCTATATTTTAAGCTATCTTCTTTAAATTATCATTTTTGTGAGAATCAATTAATTTTGCTGTTTGTCCATTAGATTATGCAATTCCTCAGCATTCCCAAAACATCCTTGTTTTTCAATGCCAGGCTGCGCTACATGTCTGGAAGACAATTGTGGCAAATACTCCAAGAACTCTAAAGGAGATAATGCCTGTACTCATGGACACACTTATTTCATCTCTTGCATCGTCTTCCTCAGAACGGCGACAGGTCTGACATATTCCTTGCACTGCTTCATTTCTGTGGAGAATTATTCCAGTTTTAATTTTATCTGTGTTAACATTTAGGTTGCTGGGAGATCACTCGGTGAGCTTGTAAGGAAGCTTGGTGAGAGAGTTTTGCCCTCTATTATTCCTATTTTGTCACAAGGACTCGTGGACCCAAATGCTAGCAGAAGACAAGTAAGTATTCTTAGCTTAAAATTTGGAAGATTGGAGGGTGACTTAGATTTTTTAATCAAGGACTTCTGTAGAACTTTCCCTGCGGTTTACTTACATCGATAACTTTTCCCAGTAGAAACTGAAGTGAAAGTCTTGTTTTAGTTATGCTATTTCTATTTTTCCTAACAAGTTTTCTTTCAGCCCAGCAGTTTCCTTAGCATGCTTTATGTTAGTGTATATTGATGACGTTGATTTTGCTGAATATGGATCAATATAGTGTTAACCTTTTGCTTTTCAGGGTGTTTGCATTGGCTTGAGCGAAGTGATGGGTAGTGCCGGAAAGCATCAACTATTAAGTTTTATGGATGAACTTATCCCTACCATCCGAACTGCTCTGTGTGACAGGTTTTCCTTTTGGCTGTATAATTTTGTTGTTTGTTAGTGAAGTCTCAAAAAGTAGTATGTGTTTGTAACAGTACCCAAGAGGTTCGTGAATCTGCTGGATTAGCATTTAGCACTCTATATAAGGTAACACAGTAACCGTGTACTTGTATCATGGATGATTTGCATTTTTATGTTGACCTTTTTACCTTCTATTAGAGTGCTGGAATGCAAGCCATTGATGAGATTGTCCCCACGCTGCTACAAGCTTTGGAAGATGATGACACATCTGCAACAGCCCTTGATGGTCTAAAGCAGATTCTTAGGTTTTTCTTGAAGAACAAAATTGTTACTCTTATTCATTTGGTATAGTTGCAGAGAAATGTTGACATTTTGGTCTTCTTTTTCAGTGTCAGGACCGCAGCTGTTTTGCCCCATATATTGCCCAAATTAGTCCACCCTCCTCTCTCGTGAGTGGGCAGATTATATTTTTTATGTTTAAATCAACTTCCCTTTTCTTGATAAATTGCTTTGCTGGTGTAGTTCATTTAATGCACATGCATTGGGAGCTCTAGCAGAGGTTGCTGGGCCAGGTTTGAATTCACACATTGGAACTGTCCTCCCGGCGTTGATACTTGCTATGGACAACAAAGATGCGGTCAGATTCATACTAATAAATCGATACATCAAATCTAGTTAATTTAGGCCCATTGTCTTAACACATTTGCTCATGCTTTATAAATCTGTCTATTTTAGGAGTAAGATGCTATATGTATGCTCAGTCATTGCCCATGTTTAATGAGTCTGTTGGTGTTTATAGGACGTACAAAGTTCAGCCAGGAAGGCTGCTGAAACTGTTGTGATGGTTATTGATGAGGAAGGGGTTGAAACATTAATACCTGAGCTTCTGAAAGGAGTCAATGACAGTCAGGTTGTTGCAACTGATAATTCTGTTTGGGTCGGAACTGTTAATTATGCTTTTAATTTTTAGGTTTTAACAGATTGTCTTTTTGCAGGCGTCTATGAGGCGGGGCGCAGCCTATCTAATTGGTTTCCTCTTTAAGAATAGTAAATTGTATTTGGCTGATGAGGCTCCAGATATGATGTCCATCCTAATAACTTTGCTGAGCGATACTCATAATGCTACTGTATCAGTGAGAACCTGCCATCCCACAGTTTCCTGTTTCAGTTTTCTCTACGTAAGACTGATTTAGTAACAATGATCAACAGGCTGCTTGGGAGGCCTTTTCGGGAGTTGTTGACTCTGTTCCCAAAGAACAGCTTCCTGCACATATAAAGCTAGTCCGAGATGCTATCTCTACAGCCAGAGATAAAGAACGTAGGAGGAGAGGAAAGGTGCTACTTTGAACTTCTACAGTTTATGCTGTGCATACATGGGGATTCCCCCCTGGCTCTAAAATATTTTGCCATCCTTTTTTTCTGGAGTATTTGATAGTCGATATTGTTTTTCTGTCCTAGACTTAACATTATGAATCAATTTCAGGGTGTGCCTATTCTCATACCTGGCTTATGTCTCCCTAAAGCACTGAAGCCTTTCCTTCCTATATTTCAGCAGGTATTTATTTGTGAATAACTATTAATTGTATTATAATAATATCTCTGGCATACCAAATATTGAGTTTTAGGCATATTTGAACATTTGGAAAAACTTGTATTACAAAATCAGTTCAGTCTTGTTTGTTTTATTTCTTACCATCTGTTTCAGTCTTCAGCACACACTATACTACATCTTCTGTTGAACTGCAGGGTTTAATCAGTGGGTCAGCTGAAACAAAGGAGTTGGCAGCAGTAGGTCTGGGAGAGTTAATTGACTTTACAAGTGAGAAAACACTTAAAGAGTTTGTTGTGCCAATTACAGGGTATGGCTTTTCCGTAGATTTGTCATTTGTCACAATAATTTTAGTTATACCATTGTCCTTGTTCTCATATATGGCTCTGCTGCCCTGGCCAAAGAGAAACCCGACATATAACATATAACTGGCTTCATTACAACTAGCTGCCACATTGCCAACTATCATGATGAAGTTTCTCTCCTATAACAAAGTTCGAAAAAGAACACAATTTTTTTGTAGAAATTCCAGCTAAATGATAAAAAATATTATTGATCTTTATGTTTGCCTGCCTTCAAAGAGGGAATTTCATGGAACAATATGTAAAACTCATGCGCTTCAGTTCAAACAGCCTGTGAAGCCTAATTACGCCCTCACACTGTAACCTATGCTGCACAGTGTAATTATATTTTAATAGTTTTGCTACTACCTCGTGACTTTCACTTTGTTGAATTACCATAGTCTACTTGGAATAATTCAAGGACAGGCAGGCAACTGTGAAACAAAACAAAACAGCCCTTTTAAGTATATTGTGAAGTTTTATGATTTATTGTTTACCGTGCAATGTGCAATTATAGGCTGATTGTTTCTTTTTGGAACATATATATGGCTTGTTTTCATCATAGGCGTACAGCTCTAATATATGCCTTGTTTTGCATATAGACCTCTTATCCGCATCCTCGGAGACCGATTTCCATGGCAAGTTAAGTCAGCTATTCTATCAACCTTGACTATAATCATCATGAAAGGAGGGCTTGCACTTAAGCCCTTCCTTCCACAACTTCAGACTACATTTGTGAAATGTCTACATGATAACAACAGGTTGGTATAGTCTCTTTATTTTGTGTGTCTTCCAATTGTTTTTGCTCCTGTTCACATGAATATATGAATCGCAGATCTGTCCGTACAAGGGCCGCATCTGCTCTTGGAAAGCTTAGTGCACTTAGCACACGAGTTGATCCATTAGTTAGCGATCTTCTGTCCATGTTGCAGGTAGTTTAGATATTCTTTTTTTTTTTGGTAATGCTACTGCTTGCGCAAAAGTAATTTTTGGTTTTTTAGACAGGGGATGACACTGTCAAAGAAAGTGTGCTTTCTGCAATTAAAGGTATTGTCAGGCATGCTGGGAAAAGTGTTAGTTCTACAATCAGGTCACGTGGGTGTGCTCTTCTAAAAGATTTGCTGCCGGCTGATGCTGATGATGTCCGCAATTCTGTCGCGAAAGCAATTGGTACACTGTCTCAGGTATGGTATATTCTATCATTCTTGTATCCTTATAAACTTGTCTTTTATGTTTCTCAGTTTGTAGGCAATTCTATGCAATTTAGTAGAAATGGGATTATGTCGAAGTCATGTTTTAGAGCAATTCTTTTAGCAAAAGTTTTCAAGCAAGTTTGATAGGTGCTAATGTTTGTATGCTGAGTAATGCATAAAACAAGGACCAGTAAGGTGCCTTTTTTAGAGGAAAACCACTGGTTCGTGAGGTTGCATGCAACAGTTTGAACATAATATCATTTCAAAGCTACTCCCATATCCATGGAATATCTTATTTTCTGTTGCATTCAACTATTCTGGCATCTAGTTGTCATTCTTGGATCTGTTAAAACCAGGCCCATGGACTGTGACATACTTGTCTTTTTCATAATTTTTTCGTTGTATTTTCCCAATCATCTATGAACTGTGATATGCATATGCTTTCTTCAGTTCATGGAGGAGACGGAGGCCTCAGGTTTGGTGCATACCCTGCTGAACATGAGCACCTCACCAGACTGGTGTGCCAGGCATGGTGCACTGCTAACATTTTCATCAATATCATTGCATTGTCCATCAAAGTTGTGCAATTCAACATCATTTCCATCTATTGTTGGTCTTCTGAAAGATTCTCTAAAAGATGACAAGGTACGGGATTAAGTTGCTTATTTTGGTTACTGTAGTTATCATCCTATTCTATGTGTAACTCTTGTCTGTGTCATGGTGAAGTTCCCTGTTCGTGAAGCCGCTACAAAAACTCTGGGGAGGCTAGTCTGTTACCAGGTACAATCTGAAGCCAGCAGCTTGCAGCTTATTCAGTTGCTTGTCCTGGCTTTGCATGATGATTCGAGTGAAGTGAGAAGAAGATCATTGTCTTGTATCAAAGCTGCCGCAAAGGTTTATAATTTCAGCGTCTAATTCTCATTGCATACCTTTATTCTTTGATGTCATATTGGTAATCTAATGGTTGCTTGTTGTAGATAAATCATTCAGCTCTTGCTGCACATCTCTCGATATTGGGCCCAGCAATTGCTGACACTTTAAAGGATGCTAGCACGCCTGTACGACTAGCAGCAGAACGCTGTGCCTATCATGTTTTCCAATTGACCAAAGGTAGTTGCATTTTGTCTTTGTTTGCTACTTTTGCATGCCAGCATCATACCCTCCCTTTATTTTTATTTTTTTTGCAAATAAGCTCTACAGTGGACTTTACATGGGATTGTGATAAACTTTATATTTGTTTGAACTTTAAGCCTTTTTTAGTTTTAGTTTTTCTTTTGCAAAAGAAGTCTATAAAAAGGCTAATGTTACTACCTCTGTTTCCAGGGGCAGATAATGTCACAACTGCACAAAAACACCTGAACATGTCGGGCTTGGAAGCAAGGAGGCTTGCAAAGCTTCAGGAGGAGAGGTAAGAGAAATGAGCTAGCCTGACACAACTGCTTGCTTTGAAGCTTGAAATTGGTTAGAACTTTAAACTATATAGGCAATTTGATAAATCTCCTATGGCTTTTATCGCAGTGATGGCAGTGAGAACAGCGATGATGACAAGTGACAACAGGCCATAAACACTGCCCCTAGCAGCCTCCCAGGCCTTGAAATGAGTTAGAACCATGTTAGCAACCTGACAAATCTACTATGGATTTCCTCTGCAGTGATGGCAATGAGAGCAGTGATGGCGACAAAAGGACATAAAAATTGTCCACGACAGCGCCTCCAAGGTCAATTTTCGTGTCAGTTCGTCCATTCAAGACCTTTTCTTATAGGTCAACTGTAAATGGAAAATACGGTCATTTTCTCCTGTCCCTTATGTAAACATCCTTTTTTGACAAAATACATTGCCGAGGAAAATATATCGGCTAGTTTATATTTATTACGACAAACCGACAATGTCTATATCGCTATACAATTTTGAAGGAAATCAATCAACAAATTCTGGCTGCCAGTTGATCTCAGCATTTTTTTCGTAATAACTTGAGTGCAAAATACCTGTCCAGCCACAAATCGATATCAATAGCTCAAGTGCAAGATCAAGTCACATGCTCAGCAATTGGTTTACAGGCAGCGATCCAGGACGGTGGCCACATAGCAATCATCGCACCTAACCATCACCAATGGAACCAGATTTCGGAAAAATACCTCAAATAATCAACAGTTACAGTTAATAGAAAATTTATAAAATAATCCACATGGGAAAAAAATTACAAAAGTAGCACTGGTCCCCACCACCCCGGGTGGCGGCAGCTCGGCTGACCCGACCGGCCCCGCGTCCCGTTATCGCATGCGGCAAAAAAAATTATTAAAAAACTACCCTGTTTTTATTGACAAATGGTTCCGCGTATCGTACACATGGCTAAAGAGACGAATCAAATGTCATGGCTAAAATATTTCCATATATCCAATGTCAAGCCACACATAAATTGAATGCCATGGCTGGAATATTTTCATATATCGATTATCAAACCGTATATAATGGAACTCCTTCCCAAGTTAATGGAGGTCCAGGTTAGATATCCGATATTTTGAAACATATCGGACATTTTTTGGCATTTTTTTTGTCTGTTGGAACATTTTGTATGCTTGTTAAATGAACTAATGGAACATGATAAAAAAGAATATTTTACGATGTTGATCTACTAGAACATGCTAAATGAACTGATGGAACATGACAAAAAGAAGTTGACATACCAAATTAATTGATAGAACATGCTAAAAAAACAATAAAACATCATGTTCCACGATAATTTATCTACCTCATACAAAGTTAGATGCTACACAAGAATAAAAACGATGTTCCACGAGTAAATTTGAATATTTTATATGTACAAATGTGACGGTTCAAAGAGCAAAAAATCATACCGCACGTCTTCTTCACCTTCTTTCTAAATCCGACGAGTTCGTCGTGATCGTCGGATCTAGCCACTTAACTCGTCGGATAGGATATGGCTTAAGAGAGAGAGGAGGGAGGACCCCTATCGGTCTGGCAGGAATTTAGCGAGACGCTGCCCCGGCCACCCCTTCTTTGGACAATTAGACCCCGCCGCTGTCAGCGTTGGACGCCACACTACTATACCTCTGCTCATCTGCGCGCTTCTCCAACAAGACAGTCACGGGACGGGGAAGACGGAGGCACACGCGAGAAGGGTTGAGAAGAGGGGATCGGGGTAGGCTGAAGAGAGACGGAGTGGAGGTAGTGAAAATGCCAAGCACGACGTCCAATCGAATCAAACATCCAATTCCTAGTATTTCCCTAATTCTCTCAGAGGCCTGGATGAACTATTGAACTCCTACAGTCCTACTACCATCTTTCATCTCCTTCCCAATTGTTCTTCTCCTTGGGGCCGGTCGGGCCTTCCTCCTTGGACAGCTCGTTCGGCAGCATGTTGAGCGTCTTCTCCGCCGCCGCCCTGAGCCGGCGAGGCAGGCGGCCGATCACGCACTCCATCCTCGTCCGCCACCTGTACACCACCGTCGGCCCCCACTCCCGCATGAAGTGCAGCCACTGCGGCTCCGCCACGGCGCCTTCCCCCAGGTACTCTGCCGCCACGATCCGGTACCTGACGCTGCCGTCCACGGCCAGCCTGCTCCGCGCGGCGTCGTTCCGTATCCCAACGCCGAGCGCCGCCGAGCCCTGCAGGTACGTGCCCGGGTACGGGTAGCTCGCGTGGCCGTTCCTCGACGAGTACACCGCCGGCTTGTCGCCCGCGGCGTACTCCAGCGCGGACGCGTCCACCCACCTGCCGCCGCTGTGCTGCGAGAAGTACACGGCCATGAGCTCCCCGGTGAAGTTGCTGACGCGGAGCGTGAAGTGCTCCCAGTCGCCGACGTGCCGCCCGGTCTTCCCGAGCGGGAAGGTGACCACGCCGAGCTTCAGCCTCGCCGGCCCGTTGAACGGGCAGAACACCCACATGGCGACGTCGGTGCACGTCCCTCCCATGGCCTGCTTCACGTGCGCGTACAGCTCCGCGCAGTCGATGTCGCCGCGGATGATGGCCTTCCCCCGCTTGCCCTCCGGCACGCCGATCCAATACTCCCCGTCATTCCAGCCGCCGCCGGGGAGGCTGGACCCCTCGCAGTCGACCTCCTCGCAGGCGGGGTCTCCTCCCTTCTTGCAGAGCGTCGCGCCGTTCTTGAAGAACCAGGAGACCGACGACGGCAGGTACACCTCCTTCGGGTGGAAGAAAAGCGTCGGGCCGTAATGGCAGATCACCGCGTGCGCCTGCTCCAGCGTCGGCATTGCCGACAGGTCGAGCTCGACGTTCTTCAGGCACGCCAGGCCCTGCTCCCGCGGAGAGCTCCCGTCCGTGGCGCAGCAGAAGGTCCCGACGGCGATGCCCCGCCCCGACATTCCCCGGTCCAGTGGCCTCACCCCGCGCACGGCGAAGGACGCTGGGGACGGCGGCGGCGGCCGCGCGAGCTGCAGGTGGAGCAGCGAGCCGTGCGGCTCGCACTCGTCGGTAAGGTCGGCGCGGACGCAGGCGACCTCCTCGAGCGGCGGCTTCCGAGGGTCCGTGGTGACGAGGAACCCCAGCGCCCGGTACCCCTCCGGCGGCATGGGGAGCCAGAAGTAGGCGTCGGTGCGGCCGTAGCCATAGCAAGGGCCCTTACGGGCGCCGCCATCGGCGTGGAAGGCCCATACAAGCGCGAAGTCCCGCGGCGCGCAGAGAGGAGGCGGTTGCGGCGACCGTGACGGCGGCGGGTCCGCGGCCTTGGCGACGAGGAGCTGCCCGTGGAGCGGGCGGCGGTTGGGCTGGCAGTAGTGGCCGAGGACGGAGAAGCCAGCGGGGACGCCGAGCGGCCGGTAGAAGATGGCGCTGCCTCCCCGCGACAACGACGACAAGGTGCAGACTCTCTGGAAGGCGGTGGCCACGGCGAGCTCCAGCTCCCCTCCTCCTCCTATCGTCACCCTCCCCCGCGCGAATCCACCACCTGCAACAACGCCACGCCAAGCCAATCCAATCAACCCACCCGCCAATTCGAATCCAAGCAAAGCAAGCATGAAGCAATCCCACAGATAGGATGAGTGATGAAGACAGAGAATCCAAATTGAGAGCCAACCTTGCGGCCATAGGGGGAGGGGCTCGGCGAAGGAGAAGGGCTCGGGGTCGGGCTCCTCAGGCGCGCCGGCGTTGGCGCGGCCCGGGAAGCAGGCGCCCCACCGCCGCGTCATGGCGGCCCTCCCAATTGGATTGGGTTTTCGGTTTTGTATGGCTAAATGTTTCCGGATTGGATGGGTCCGGGTCGGGCTACCTACCGGAGTACGGGAGTGCTACTACGTGATGTCTCGTCATGGCGATTGGCGAATGGCGATCGGGGACGACAAGATCTGGATGGCATATTGGCTGCATCACCAAATCGGAGCGCCGGTCTGGAGCTGGAGACGCTAGATTTGCGGAGCTGGAGGTCTGGGCGCACGCACGCACGAGGGCACGACGCACGCTACACTTGCTCTGCTCCTGTACAAAAACAGGTGTTGCTGCGGCGGCGGTAGCTGGTAGGAGCGGGAATGGATATCGTGGGATGGGAATGGGGCGTTTGGGGTGGGACTGGGCGCTTTCGATGAGTTTGGCCGCCAGTGCGGTACACGCCGGACGGGCGGATATTGCCGACAACTTTGCAAACACGGTGGCTGGCATGTCGATGTCGTCCTCGAACCACGGCCACGAAAATCACGAGGCGGACCAAATGGCGAGCCCAGCAGCGACGTGGGCTCTGCTGAGGGCCGCGCAAATACGCCCCTTTGAAACAACATGATAAAACGGCCTCTCCCTCTCACCACGACGGCGTTTCAGGAAACAAAGGCCGACGAAGCGAGCGGCAACACCAGGCTCAACTCCGGCCAGCCGAAATCCCAAACGGTGATGGATCACGAGCGAACGCTTCGGAGTTCGGATCCGTGGCCGCTAGTCAGTTGAACAGCGTGGTAAGGTGTACAGTACGCACCACTTGCACTAAATTCCAAACCTGACGGCACAATTCATTTGGCAGGTTCATTCATGCTCACTGTTTGCCAATGGAATAAACAAGTCTACAACCAAGAGGCCCAAGATCATGGGTGCACTAAAACACAACGTTGGTAAGAATAGGACAGGTATATCAAATTGAGTTAATATTTCTCCCCTGAGAGACGTTCAGACGACTTTATTTCTTCATTCAGAATTAACTCAAGAGAGGAGCTTGCTCCTGATCGACATCAGATCAGCGCCATCACAGCTTGTAAAGACGCAGCTGCAAGATCACATCTCACCGGTCAGAGACAAACTTCACATCATGAGTTATAATAACACAAGAATGAAAATTTATTTTGATTGTGTCCTAGGTGAAATAGACAAAGCAAAAAAATATGTTGTAATCTACAACTATGCATGAATGTAACGTTAAGTGGCTGCCCTATCTTATGCTGGCATGCTGCTGCAACAGTAACACTTCAGAACTTCTGCAGCAGATGCCAAATTACAGATCTCTGAAAGAAAGATACATGCTTCAGAACAACCTGAATAAACCATGACACCAATGTATAAAGGCAATGCAATGTTTCACTTGTTACTACAGAAATTGGAAATGATGCCATGGTACAATCAAGGGAAAAAAAAATCAATATTTTACCCTAAACTATGCCCCTTTGTTTGCATAACCTCTGAACTATGAAACCAGACACTCCACCCCCACAAAACCAGAAAAAAGATGCAAATAACCCCCCTATAGATGGTTTATATGGATGGTTTTGAGGGTGGTTTTGCATATGTGGCGGATGAGGTGAAATTCTAGGCACTAAACTAAAATATAAAATCACATATGAGCCCACTGTCATACTCTCTCCCTCCTCCCTCCTATTCTCTCCCCCTTCTCACTCCCTCTCTTCCCATCTCCACGGCAGCACAGGTGCAGCGTGGGTGCAGGCAGCGCAGGTGCCATGGCGGCGCAGCCAAGGGTGGTGCCGGCAATGAGGCTGGCGGAGAAGTCCGACGAGGCGGCGGTATTGAGGATCTTGGCTTGAATTTGATGCCGCCGTTGGAGCTCCGCCGCACTTCATTCACCAACGTGCAAGGTAATACTCCACCTCTTTGGCTCCATTAGCACTTCTAGGCCTCCCTGAACTCGTCCTTACTGCTAGCGCCACCTCTCCCCTATCGTATGATGTTGCCCCCGACCTCATGTAGTCCTGTTGCTGCCCAACCATGGCGACTTCGCCGAGTCACCTCAGTCGTCCTTGACTTGAGCCATCGCTTTCCCCTGCTTCCTCTCTCCTCCCTGGTGCTCACTAGCCCCGTTGCTGACTAGCTAGATCGACGGAGCGTTGCTACTTCCGCCGCCACGAGCCGTGGCCGCCATCGCCACGCCTCGTCGGCCTTCCCCAAGCAAGGTCAACGGAGCACATCCCATCACCATTCCTCTCCGTTTCTCGCCAACCACGCCGCTTTCCTTTTCATGCCGCCGGCGACCTAGTCCGTCGAGCAGGGGTTGGACACGACGGCGTGCGACGGGGGTACGAGACCCGCCACCACCTCTAGCCTCCCTTGCCGGTTGCCCGTGCAACCCGCGCCGCCCGCTGCCTCGCCACGCGCCCGCCTGACCCACGCCGCCGGTGAGAGGAGGTAAAGAGAGGAGAGAGGGGAGAGGAAGGGGGAGGGAGGAAGACTTACAAAAGGGCCCCACATTTTTTTATTTTTTTATTTGTAATTGGACTGCCACGTTAGTTGTCACATGGGCAAAACCATGTCCAAAACCGCTCCAACGGGTTATTTGCACATTTTCTTTGGTTTTGCGAGCTAGAATACTTTATTTCGTAGTTCAAGGGGTTATATAGACAAAGGGTCATAGTTTAGGGCGTAATATAGACTCTCTCCTACAATCAATGATAATCTCACTCATGCATACCCATGCTCATATGTCTACACACTAGAACATTTTATAAAACCAAACATTAAGGAGTGTGTAAAAATTGAAAAATTGAATTTAAACAGGAATGCATGTCCTAGGGTCCCATATTGAGAGCATATGGAGATGACTTCTGATAATAAAAAAAAATTGATCATCAATCTAGAATACTTTATTCATGCAAAAAAGTTTATGTTGAGAGGCTCAAACACTAGCTAAGATTTTTATATTAAAAAAACTCACGCAAGTCTATGAGGAATTCAGGATATTTGAGAAAATTAAATAGTACGAAATGAAATACATTGATCAAATGGATAAAACTGGAGTTACGACACTGGTTCAGTATAATTTATTTAGCGAATTACTACAGTGATATTTATCAACGATCTATCCCACGAATAGTATTCCTCTCAATTATAAAGAGAGAACTATTACCGCTAATATAGTTTGAAAAACAAGCTCACCACACCTTGTCCAAAGTATTAACACAAAATTGTATCCAAAACAAGTAACTTAAGCCAACCATACTATTTCCAAAACCTTGTAAAAAGTAAAACTTATCAACATTTCAAAGTAGTGTCGTTTATTTTTATTCCGTAATCCCGTGATCAGCACATAATGAAGTACAATTGCTAGCATGCAATTGACAGGAGTGGCATGCTGCCGCTGTAACATGTGGAAGCTATATGTATTCTGCACCTAAAACAAAGAAAAAACGGATGGCTTCCAAATCACAGAGCAGCCATAGATAAATAAGGCAGCTAAAACTGTTGTAATCTTGACCCCTAGTGTACATATTAACTGTTTCAAAATACAAGCACATAATTAATGCCACCTCAGGGGTAATGTCACAGATTCAATAAGCAATTCCACATGCTTTGATGAACAGTCTAATCATCCAAATATGCATATAAATATCCTAACCAACAATCGCATTCAGAGAAAGATCCAACCCAGAGATGCAGCCATTAACTACCCATGAACTACCTAGAGATGCAGCCATGAACTTCAGTTTTCCGCAGTAGCAGCGTTTGGTAGCCTCATCTCTAAAGCCCGACTCCTTCACACCTCTGCGATGCCATCTCAAATTTATTGTACTTTTGACGGGCCTCTAAAAAGGTAGTCCAAAAACCAATATTAATATTAGGTTTCGCTCGTGGGACGGTTTATAAATTATAAAATTCCCACAAATGGAATGAGAAGTGGGATATATGAATTATTCTGCACGGCCAAGCCACCACTAATAAATCAATTCTAAGCAGCCGAGGCATCGGCTAATGAGTCACTAGTTCAACAATGCGACGGTGGTTAATGAGTCACTAGTTCAACAATGCAACAGTGGCTAATGAGTCACTAGTTCAACAATGTAACGGCGTAACCGGAAGATCAACACTTACACAAACAAAGTTTTATTATTACACTGGAATATTACACGAGTCCTAGCAAGGGGTGTCACCCTCCTTGTATAGGCATACAAAGCCGGCAAGATCCTAGCTATGCTTTGTTAAAACCTTCATGGTACTTACTTTGTCACATTAAAATTTCTAGACTATTCTAATTTTATCATGGCATGAGACCTCACGTATCATAATTCTTGTAAATTATTTTAGAAGTTGCCTTGATTTTATTCAACATAAATATTGCACAATCAAATCAATAACGCGTAGTAAAAAGAATAAAAAAAGAGAGAGGAAAGAAAGGATTGTTGTTTGTTACCTTAGTTTACTTTTGGGTCGGGCATAGGGAAGAGGCCCCCGCCGGCGGCCGCCGCCGCACGAGGCGGCGCAAAGCCGAGCAGCTTCTGGAGGTTGGTCCGTATGCTGATGGAGCAGAGGAAGTAGAGGAAGACCATGGAGCAGTCGGTGGGGTCGCTTCCGGGGATGCCGCGGTGGCTCATGCGCTGGACGAGCGGCACGGGGGCGAAGGGCAGCTTGGCGACGACGCGGCCCTCGAAGAGGGAGTTGAGGAGGCCGAAGACGACGAAAAGCACGGCGGCGACAACGGCGCCGGACTTGAGCTTGGCGAGCGACAGCTCCCGCGTGGCGTCCTTGAGGCTGGTCTCGACGCGGTCCATCTTCTTGGCCCGTGAGGAGGAGGAGGTGGCGGGCTGGGAGGAGGAGGAGGATGCGGCGGCGGAGGCGGCGGATCCGGACTTCATGGAGTCGAGCTTGCGGGAGTGGCGCTCGATGGATGCGCGGAGGGAGTTGTAGGTGGTGGTGCGGTAGATGAGAAGCCAGGAGATGGCCTCGCAGAGCACGGCGGTGGCGCCAGAGATGGCCACCACCGACAGGCTGTCGCCGTAGCGAAGGGAGGACAGCGCCGACGCCATCTACCTGCCGATGCCGGCGTCGGAGACGAGACGGCTGGATCGGGTCGGCACTCGGCACTCGCACGGGGAGATCTTGATCGATTTGGGGTTGTTGTCTTGTTGATCCTAGCCGCAGAGTCAGGCGCGGCTGCGCGATCGATTTGGGGTTGTTGTCTTGTTGATCCTAGCCGCAGAGTCAGGCGCGGCTGCGCGTGTAAAATACGTCGGACACCGAGGCCTAGTTATCTTATTTAACTTATTTAATTTATCTACTTATCTTTATTTATAAAATGTAAACAATTTATTTTTTCATTGCATCCTTTTTCTATCTTAAAGATGTGTCTAAAAACCCTTTAAAAATCAAATCAAATAACGAAGGACCAGCTCTCAAATCTACCTTAAAAAAACTCTAAGTTAAAAAGATAAGTCAGATAAATAAATAAATCAAATAATATAATGCATGAGGGGTGTTCGATCTTCGGATAGGAACGTTATGTCGATTTCGAGCGCTGCGACTCGCATGACTCAGCTACCAACCAAGTGGCAATAACCAACAATCGCAAAGTCGTCTCGCCGAGACGATCAACCGAGGCAAGACCCAATCGATCCTTGAACATGCTGCAATCGAGAACAAATAAGAATAAGATGGTGGCAATTTAGGAATCAATTCAATTTCTCAAACTAGTGGTGAGGTTTTTTGTTTCTCGACTCGGGTGATCTAGTCGACACACACAAGATCGAGGAGGGACACATGTGGGTCAACTACAATGCAACAAAAACTATAAGCGACAACATACGATGGTAGAGATCATATATAGAGTGGCGACCAACATAGGGACTCTCAAAACAGGGTCGGCCACCACCCAACCCTAAAGATACATGGGTCATGGGCCCAAAAATAAGGCACCCTGAAATTGTGGCATATGACATTGTTCTACGTTTTTCCGATGCTCTTGGGCAAATCTGGATGTGGGGCTGGATCCATTAGAAACCTTAATAAGCTTTCCAACTGGTCGTTGCACACAGATAATGGAGTTCGAGAGGCAGAGTTACGTCCATTTAAAGTTGACGTGTTTGTGGATTGCCAAATCGGAAATATGTATGCGAGTTTGTTCTTCACATATTTTTTTTGAAGTATATGATTACTTTTTTTGAATGCTTTGACTTGGCCTATATTCTTTAAAATCTCAAAATTGCGACTGGATCATCCTCGAATGTGTCTTCAATAATCTTTTTTGTTTTTATGTTAATTGTTTGAAAGGTCAAAGTTTAATTTTAGAAAATAATCAAACAATTTAGGGTAAGTAAGGTCAAGCATTGGTTGTGCACCGGATCTGGTACATGAAAAAGAAAGCCATTCCTTTTCGCTTTCCTTCAACCACTCTGTATACTTTTTTACTGGAAGAGTCAAGCGAAAGCAATTTGTTTAGAAGGAAGAGTAAAAGAAAAGGTTTAGTGTTCTCAAAAAAAGAAAGAATGAAAGAAAAAGTTTAGCCATGGATGGGTTGCCTGTTGAGGAATATCACTCGCCGGTAGAAAAGAAACGTCTCCTCTCGGTTATAAGGAGAATGTTGAGATTTTTGGATCTAGATTGGAGACGTATGGAAAAAAGTGAATTGTCCCCCTTTTTAGGGGAGGTCTTATTTATTCATAATGGCAGCAGGGGCTAGGGTTTACAATTGCGAAAAAACTCTTTTGCCCCGCCTTCTGGACCGTTGATGTTGGATCAACGACGTTTACGTAGTTGCTTCTTTCTCAAGAACAGGGAAATGACTAAACTACCCTTGTACCCCAAAAACCTCCGGCCCCCTCTAGTGCCCTGGGCCTAGGAGTCAGTCAACCTCTTGCTACTGTCCCCAAGGCTCCAGTTACCTTCGGAACCTGGCGCTTCTCGTTTTGTTTGCTTTGTGGCACCAGGTATCTTCTTGTCACCTTCGAGTTTTGCCTTTAGGTCTCTTCAAGGTTGTGGTGGCTTATCCGAGCATGATTTCGGCCCCCCCCCCCCTTCAGGGTTGTGGGGGCTTATCCGAGCATGATTTCGACCCCCCCCCTCGTGAACATCTTTGGAAGACCCTGCCCAAGTTTTTGAAATATGTGTGGAGGGAGCTCTCCTATGACACTGCCTTTCTATGGTGTTCATAAAATATGTTTACCAGCCAAGCATATGAAGTAAATGCTTGTCAAATCTGCAGTGGCTGCACTTAGCCAAGCATGTACATCAAACTTCAAGAGTTCCAAAACAATGCCCAAAAAAAGGCTGTTTCAAACCCTCTTTTTTTTTTCACCGGATCAACGGTTACCACCAGAGAAGGTCAAATCAAGTTATCAACCAAAACCAACGCAGTAGACTGAAACAATGCAGCGATTTAGGCCAAAATGATAAAGAAAAGGATTAAGTGCCGTTTGGTCCATCAACTATTGTGTTTACGTCAAATTGGTTCCTCGGGTATGATACCAGTTTTACTTGGTTCCTATGGTTTTCGAAGAGTGTCGTTTTGGTCTCTTACCGATTTTAAGGATGGTTTTGCTGATAGGGCGTGTTTGGTTCGCGTCCTTCCCGGCCGTGCCAACACGCCGGCGCCGCCATCGTCACGGGCGCGGGCGCGGCAAAGGCGCGGAAATCGTCGGCCCGCGCCTTTGCCCCCGCGCACGTTGACTGTAGCAGCCCGCGCCCTCGGTCCCGCGCCCTCGCCGACGGACGGCCGCGCACCAAACAAGCGCCAAATCGCGCGGGCACGCCGTCGGTTGGCAGGGCGCGGACGGACGCGAACCAAACACGCCCGCCTTCCTCGCTGCCGATGGGTAGAGCTTCCGCAAGTTCTCGGTTGGTCAAAGTGTAGATTACCGATCCACTTTTTCTGGTGCTTGTGGTTTGTTTTTATAGGGGAGGAAACAGAGATAGATACGTAAACAGATAAGACCGGGTTTGTTACAACACTTATCCTCTAATTAATTATCCGCAAAATTATTTAATCAATTAATTAATTACGGGATTAATTATCAGGCTTAATTAATAAAGATTTTTTTGTGTTCAACACAAACAAAACTGGTATTGCACTCAAGAGATCAATTTGGCGCAAACGTAATAGTTGACGGACAAAAGTGGCATTTAATCCTAAAGAAAATATAGGAATAGCTTCTCTTGACGACGTGGCCCAGACCGCATTCCCGGATTCTTGTCCTTTTTTATGTTCCAAACGGGGAGCATAAAGGTTTCACCGTCTTTACACAGTAAACAGCAACAATCATATCCTATTGTTGTACCAGCGTACCAGAGCAACAAACAGAAATAAGCACGAGCAAAAGACAGACACAAGCACAAAGATGACCCAGATCACTGAGATCAGATCACAGGTCACACTTGCTATCTCATCTCATCTGCTATGCAACTATCAAATGGACTATAGAAAATGTCATCTTAACAGAACAACAAGAACACCATCATTCTAGCGCCATCAAAGTTGTAGACTGAACCATGTATGCAACCAAGCTATCACAAAGATGCTATCAAGCAGAGTGAGGCTCACAGGAACAACTCCAGGGAGAAACACTTCAGTGGTTCATGGAGAATTGCTCGAGCAACCATGCCCTACTACTAGCACGAACCAAATGACATAACAAACTAACTCTTCAGTGATACGACCCCAGAAAACTTAAAGGATTCTTCTCCAGCATTGGACACCTAGGGATTTACACTTGTTTTGCGAAGACGATCAAGAGATACCTTTCAGTGAGACTCCACTGCTGCCAGCACTGGCTGCCGCCTCTGGAGCCCCATCCTTGACCACAGGCTCGACCTTCTGCTTGCCAAACACCCGCGGGCCCGTCACAAGCAGCCAGAGTTTAATAAGCCGTCTAAAATCAGCTATAAGTAGCAAGCTGTATAAGCAAATAGAATGCATCACATTATCACAGTAAGCAGCAGAAGCTGTTACAACCAAACCAACAATTAATGTCTGAAGGAACAGAGAGAAGAATATCATTACATCATAATGAGGATGCAAACAGTAGCGAACAAAGCAAAAGATTCAGGTAGGCAACCAGATTCAGGGAGGCCTCGACAAAATCAGAACAGCAAAAGCTTCAATCGCTTGCCAAGATCCATTGACCACTGTTACAATGATCATCTTTGCATACTTCTTGCATACTTCTTTTGTTTGAACCAAACATATTTGCATACTTCAGCACGCATACAAAAAATCGTGCAGAAATAATTTCTGTGGTGCAAAGTTATCGGACACTGAATAATTAGAATTGTTGCAAGCAGCACAAGCCACTTGTGCCTAGGAAAAAACCGTAACAAGTACCAACAGAGAGATCCAGATGCTTGCATAAAACAAGCCCAATCGCCACCCCAGCACCTCACGATGATTCAACCCACGCAAGAGGTAAAAAAAAACAATCATCTCCATCTATGAATAATTTCCAAATGCATCCAAGCGCCAAAAGAAATCTCACAAATCGCTGTAAAACTCACTTGCGATCCACATCTTTATACTGATCGCTGAGAAATTGACTGATTTGGGCAACGTACTGATCGCCAGGAGCCCAAGATCCATTCACAATCGGGAGAAGGGGAATAAACATTAATCACCATACAAATATCAGGATTGAACAAGTACACTCTAGGAAGTGAATGGCGACGAACTTTACAGATCAGAATATCATAATTAATCACACGCCATGAATTAAACAGCTACGAACGGCACATGACGAAATCCACATGAAGACTAGCATATATGGTTCTTTTTCTAGGACTCTTTTCTACCGCACGACACTGAGGACGAGGAAAGTGAAAGCATGCAACACACCAAAGCGTCAAGAAATTTAGCACCAAGTAATCGATCGGAAAGCATGCACATCAGCGAACAGTGAGAGGGGTTGTAGCGACCAGTGAGGTGGGGATGGGGGCGGGGAGAGGACAATCCGGATCCCCTGCAGAAGTATAAATGCATCTATGCATTTTGACCTTTAAAGAGATTATAACTTATATAAATATGTCATATGGTGTCCAATTTGTACGAAACAAATTTTGCAATTCATCTAAAATCCTAAACAACCCATTTTCGAAACTTTTTATTTTTTGTATTTTTTGATTTTTAAAATTTAAAAAAATCATACAAATTGATAAATGAAAATTTTAAAAATGGGTTTTTTAGGATTTTATATGAATTAAAAATTTTGTTTCATACAAATTGGACACCGTATGACATATTTATAGAAGTTATAATCTGTTTTCAGATCAAAATGCACACCGTGCATTTATACTTCTACTGCAGGGATCCTGATTGGGGAGCGGAAGGGTGTACTATGAGTTGCTCTTCTGTGAGACGTACGTAGGGTCTATTTGGTTTTAGTATTAATATTGTCACAGTTTGTCACAACTAACTTGCCAAAGTTACCTAAGCGTAGTTTATAAAAATCTTAGCCACACTTTAGCTAGCCTAAGGAAATCTTGCCATACTTTTCTCACTCGCTTACGTATAGGACCCACATAAAAGGGAGTCTTGGCATAAGTGTGGCTATTAACCAAACACATGACTAGCTTGATCAAACTTGTCTAACATAAGGCGTGGTAAATTGTGATAACCTTAGTCATCAACCAAACAGGCCCGTAGTCACCGGTGGCGTGGACCTTATTCTCAATGCAGGTCCATCGGTGGTGTCCTTTAACTATGGCCCTCTTTGATAGCTTGTTTTAGTTTAGTTTTTGTTGGGATTGCAACTTTTGTTATTTTTATATACACCATTCACTTTATTTTTTGAAAATAATTTTTTAATAACTTTGTAGGGTTTTTCTTAAAGATCTTAAAAATATTTTTTAAATAATTTATTTAGCCTTTTCATACCACTTTCAAAGGTGGTCAAATTTTCCCAACTAAAACTAAACAAGCTATCAAAGAGGGCCTATACCTGCCCAAATGGGCCAAACCGGTCGAAACGAACAAGGCGACCCGTACTATTTACAAATCAGGCTGATCCGTTTCAGTGAACCGAACGGATTCTGTGCCGACACCTCGGCCGTAGGATCAGCCCGGTTCAATTCGCACAGTGGCGGTCTGGTTTGGTTTGCTAATGTAGTGTATTTATTTAATTCAATATATGTATTTCTATATATATGATAAATAATATATTTATTTAATTTATAATGTATATTTGTGAAATATAATAGTTTTTCTTAATTTATATATATATTTAAATAAGATAAACCGATCAATAAAAAATCGGGCTGGCCCGGTTCGATTCAGTTCACTGTACAAACTGAGCCTAGGTCGAGACCGCATTCATTGGCCCGGTTCATACAGTAGCAGAACCAACTGGGCCCGAACCGGACCGTCCTGGTTCGACTCGTTGGCCCACTCTACCTTTAACTGGTTGTAGTAGCCTTCAGTAATCTAAAAAAATAAACATGAGATTTAATGTCGAGGTCAAAAGAGATGAAGCTCATATTTTATAATGGGTTACAAGATAAAGGGCCTATTCTTTTAGGCTGATTTGAACGGCTAAACAGCTAAACGGCTGAAATGACTGAATTTTGAGAGCTTTCCAAAATAGACTCGAGATTAGGATCCATCTCATTTGACTTGCATTTTAAACCATTAGGACATACCTTCGATATAGCAAAAAAAAACAGACTCAAAAACTAAAGTGTATGCTCTTTTAAATCATTAAGTCGTTAAGCCGTTAAGCCCAAAAGAACTAGCCCAAAGACTTATCCAAATAGCTCAATTGAAAGTTATAAGGCTCAATTTGTGACTCGATAATTTTGTCAATACTATGAACTGGAGTATGATATTTAGTCAAGTTGTCAAGATGACAGCTATCCGAGTCTTACTTGAATTGGATTGGAGGCCTATAAATATAGGAGAGAGAAGAGGGGAGAGAGCCAGTGAGAGGAATGAGAGGATGACAGTGGGCCCATCTATTTAATATCTATTTCTATTTATGTTTGGTGCCTGGTCTGACAGCTTATGTACCACACATGCAAAACCATCCGTCAAACCGTCTCAGTGTGTTATTTGTACTTTTTTCTAGTTTTGCATAGTAGAATGCCTTGTTTTGTAAGTCAGGAGATTACGTAGATGAAGAGTAATAGTTCAGGATGTAATATAGAATCACCATCTAAGTTATCCTAGATTGACCTAGAGGCATGTACCTAGAGGCATGTCGCGATGTACTGCTTCCGCATTACCAAGTTTTTAGAATTAGACAAATTTCTAACGTTCGAAATTTCCGGACCATAACTAGGAAATTCAAGTCCAATAAGATATACTTAGGTCTTGTACATTTCAGCTTAGCGTAGCGTTTCGCTGTAACAAAAATTGATTTTTTTTGTATAACCTATATGGTGTAATAATTTCAAATGGTTTTTTTTATACTTTTAGTAGTACCGTTAAAGATTTTAAATTTTAAAACTATTTTTAGTTATTTTTTAGAATAGTTAATTTTTTTAAAATAAACTCTTAAATTTTGTTACAGTAAAATGCTACAGTAAACCAAGCTGAGATGTACAAGATCTTGCTCGAGATACGAAGACACATTTCCTCTCTTTTTTCGGCAGAGTATATACTTACTCGAAAATGGAAAGAAATAATAATTTCAAATTAGCGAGTGCCACGTCACCGATCCGCGTCCTCATCGTGTCAGCCAATCAGAGGCCGCCTCCCCACCCCAACCCTAAACGAAACGGTATAAAAGCTCAGGCACCGCCTGCTCCTCCCGGCTCCCAGAGTCCCAGGTAGACGTAGGCACTCACCACCGCCCCCCTCTCCACTCTCGTCCTTCTCGAAGTTTCCAGGCTCAACAGGGCGAGGCGGCGATGAGCTCCTCTGGAGGCGGCGGCCGCGGGAAGGCGAAGACGGCGAAGGCGGTGTCACGCTCGTCCAAGGCCGGGCTCCAGTTCCCCGTCGGCCGCATCGCGCGGTACCTCAAG
The DNA here is from genome assembly GCA_005191435.1 of Raddia distichophylla. Taxonomy (NCBI): domain Eukaryota; kingdom Viridiplantae; phylum Streptophyta; class Magnoliopsida; order Poales; family Poaceae; genus Raddia; species Raddia distichophylla. Next base: position 331,664 of record SPJY01013139.1, read on the forward strand.
GCCGGCAAGTACGCCGAGCGCGTCGGCGCCGGCGCCCCCGTGTACCTCTCCACCGTCCTCGAGTACCTCGCCGCCGAGGTGCGTAGATCCCCGATCCCGTCTCTCTCTCCTTCCGCTCGATCCGCGTGGATCCGATCTCGCGGATTCGACATGGAATCCGTCGATTCAATCCCCATGGCTGATTGGCTCGTGGTCGCATCGTAGGTGCTGGAGCTGGCCGGGAACGCGGCGCGGGACAACAAGAAGAGCCGCATCGTGCCGCGGCACATCCAGCTGGCGGTGCGGAACGACGAGGAGCTGGGCAAGCTGCTCGGCACCGTCACGATCGCCGCCGGCGGCGTGCTGCCCAACATCCACCAGACGCTGCTGCCCAAGAAGGCCGGCGGCAAGGGCGACATCGGCTCCGCCTCCCAGGAGTTCTGAGCGATCCCAGAGAGGGCTTCTCTTTGCGTGCGTTGGGTGAACGCGCGGATGAGTTTTGAAGTGATGTAAAAACGCCTTCGCGGATGAACGGATAGAGCAATTGCTGAACATTGTTTTTCTTGCGCCTCCCTTCATACTGATTCGGTCAAAATTCGTTCTTCTTGCGCCTCTTCATATTGATTCGGTTAAAATTCATTTGTATTGCGTCGCTTCATAATGATTTGGTTAAAATTCATTCGTCAAAATGGGGAAGAAACCATCTCCGCTACGGTAGTATGGTTGTGTGTGCTCAGGTTCAGAAACATCGTCGCCTACACTGCGTATTTTACTTCGCGCTCAAAATTTTTCATCTTCCAGCCGTGATAGATAAATTTTGCACATCAACACATGTATAATCTGCTCACTCTTTATTCCATCGCAAAAAGAAAAGGAAAATTGCTACACGTAAACGAAATGCTCCTCCATAGACTTGTTGCTTCCATATCAAAATGAAAAACAAGAGAAATTGCTCCACGTAAACGAAACACTCTATACATGGTTGCGGACTTAGCTGTGTGCTGATTGGGGAATTACCTAATGATCGGTTAGTTCTTCGTACTAAGGATGTTGGCCCTCATGGCCTCAAGCTCCGCCATGTTCTCGACGGCGCCGGAGAAGGACGGCTCCGGGATGGGCTCCTCCGCCATCTGCGACAGCCTGACGAGGCTCCTGGTGGCCAGCACCGCGCGGGTGTCCATGGTCTCCACGGCCCTCCAGTACAGGCACTCCGCCGCGCGGGCGGCCTGCGCCTTCAGCTCGTCGGAGCCCGTGGGGCCGAGCAGGCAGTGCCCTACGATCCGCAGCGTCGGCTGGAACAGCTCCCACGGCAGCGGCACCCTCCGCCACTTCTCCTCGCTGCCCTCGGCGGGGGCGGCGCGTGGCACGTCGTCAAGCTTGCTCCGCGTCCCCGCCCACGCGATGCAGAACTCGCACAGGTCCATCTTGGAGGAGAGAGGCATGAGCGCGAGCTTGCTGTGGTAGAGCTCCAGCACGGCGCCTACGATGCGGGCGCGGCGCGTAGCGCGCATGGTGCCGTGCGGCTCCAGCGCGGGGGAGAGCACGGCGACGTCGAGCTCGGCGGCCTTGGCCTTGGCCGGCAGCTTGGCCTCGTGGTACACGCTGGGGTTGGCCAGGTTCGGGAGCTCGACCGTCTCGGGCTCCCCGGCGCCACGCTGCGCCGCCGCGTGAGCGTACAGCGCGAGCAACACGGCCTCGAACCCGGGGAGCGGCTTCCGCAAGACGGCGCGCGACATGTACACGCCCGCGAGGGTCGGCACGAACCGCAGCACGGCGAGCTGGAGCCCCGGCATCCCCGACTGGAACGCGTCGTAGAGCCAGCGGCAGAGGCCGTCGTCCCCGACGCCCGACCCCGCCCCGCGGAGGCGGGAGGACACGGCGCGGGCGACGCCGGCGTCGTGCAGCAGCGCAGCCGCGGGGTCGTCCGCCTCGGCGAAACCATCCGGGAGCGCGTCGCCGAGAATAGCGGTGAGTGAGTCCACGGCGGCCTTGGCGCTCTGGATGACCTGCGGCGTGGCGTCGGGCGCCATCGTCGTCGGAGACTGCGTCGCCGGCGGGGCGGGGGGAGGCTGGGCGTCGTCGACGTGCGCGGTTTCGACGGTGGGGAGGGATCAAGAGAGGAAAGGCGAAGGAATAGGAGTGATAGATTTGAGCGGGTGCATGCGATGCGCTTCCACTTTGACCCGGTAGGATTAGCGAGAGCAAATTAAGGACGACAGTTTGGGCTGGGCTCACCTCGCCATTCCCTGCATGGAGCCTTGCCTTTTCTCCAAATAAATGAAAGGATTTTCTTTCTTTCTCCAAATAAGATTTTCGCCATAATTTATTTTCCTTTTTTGTTCCGCCAACGCTGAGGGGAGGAATGTACAGTGTATAAATGTTTTATTAAAAAAGAGACGTTTCATTAAAATATCAGATTTATTGGTTAAATAATACTCATTTAATTTGGAATACAAAAGGTACGCCACATCTTTTAGCTTTTATAAATTTGAGCTTCCTTTCGCCACACGATACTGCGGAAACGGAGCTTCCGCCATGCCAGTTGGTGGAAACGGTGGCTTCCGCCATCCCACACGGTGGAAGCCACCGGGGCTCGCCACGTGTCTAGATAGCTCCCTCCCGCACGCACTGGTGCTGTTGCTCTACTCTGGCACGTAATACGATGATAAATGCAACGGTTTTCAATAATTATTAATTTTTTAAGTTGCATTATAATTACTTTAAGCAATAATGTAACATTTTATGTAAATTGTAAAGATGTACCTGCGCTCATATATTTAGGAATATTATAATTATTTTAAGCATTTACGCAAAAATGTATTTGTAGGACAGAATTAGGGAAACTAGAACAATATTCGGGAAATATATATTGGATGCATAGAACATTTCCCGCCCAATAATTTGGTTTATGTGTATTTCTTTTAGGTTGTACAATTACCATAGACAAAATTGCAACATTTTATGAAAATTATGTAAATCTTAAGAAGAGACACCTCTTATAATATTTTTTATGATTACTATTTTTTTAACATTAACGATTTGTTGCTGTTTAGTATTTTAACATTAACATTAACCGAGTGGATGCGTCGAGAGGGAAAACCCCGGTATAAGTTCACCATTTAGTTATACTCCATCCGTCCCAATATATAGGGCGCATAAGTTTTTTTGAGTTGACCCATAATATAAGGCGTCTTCCCTTATTTCCTTGGGAAAGACGAGCAATTAACTCATAGTTAAGCTATTCACAGTATAAAGTGCATACTTTTGCTAGATTTAGCTATTAAAGATATTCATTAAGTGCATGGGAAGAAGATGCATGCTTCGAGTAACGAGATAATTAAAAATGATTTACTCTCTTAAACACCATTTCTCGGTCTTGATGAAAAATTTTATACGCCCTATATTTTGGGACGGAGGGAGTATGTTGGTATAAGGATAATATCATTAGGCATTCTAATTTAATAAAATAGAAAAATAAGAAGCATCTCATACACCAAACAACCCTAGAAAGCTAAATGGATTTTTTTCCAAGCCCATAGAAATTTTCTTAGTATTTTTAGGAGTCTCCTGCTATTTTTAGCGCCTCATATGAATTTTCTGGAATTAAAAATCCATTAGGAAATCTAGCCTAGACACGTGGCAAGCCCCGGTGGCTTCCGCCGTGTGGGATGGCGGAAGCTACCGCTTCCGTCAAGTGGCGTGGAGGAAGCCGTGTTTCCGCTGTCCGACGTGGCTAAAGCCACCTCGCGTGGCGAAAAGTAGCACAATTCGGTAAAACCCAACATATGTGGCATACTTTCATAATTTTTATTATATATGTATTATTAAACCAAATTTTCCATAAAATATCAGTGTCTCTTCTACATAGAGACCCTCAAAAAAATTACAATTTTCTTCTGGCAAGAATCTATTGCTAAAATTTCAGCATCTCCATATCTCTCTCTGACTATTGTCTTCGTGTCCTCTGATAACCGTCGTAGTCAACCATAGCATCATAGTATTATTTATCATCATCCACCATGGGAAGCAGATTTGATAAATCAACATCAAGAAGTCATCGTGGCGGCTTAATATCTGACTCGAGGAACAATCTGAAGAAGGACTAACCATAGAAAAAGCACACACGGCTTGCTCGATTCCACTAAGATCTCCGACGCAAGAAACAAATCGAAAACATCCAAATCCAGCAAATAAAGAAGGGCAAAACGAAACCCCTTTTTCCCACTCAACTTTATTTTGGACCTCACCGTATACCCTGATGAGAAGCTCTCCTTCCGACCCAAATCACCAAGCTAGATTTTGCCGACCTAGGATGAAGTCGAAGATCTGCATCTTCCTCCGTTGTGTCGATGCAACGAGGCCTTTATTGACAACTCTCTCAACCCAAAAACTTATGACTAACCTTCCGTCGGCGTCTATTCGTAGTCGTACTTACCCGCTAGTAGCTTGAAGGCCACCAGAAGCGAAGACGGCGGACATATCAACGTTGGGTTCAAACTCTCCCTTTTTCCTCTCTCTCTCTCTCTCTCTCTCTCTCTCTCTCTCTCTCTCTCTCTTCCCCCCCCCCTTGAGGGTGGCGGCGGCTTCGTTCCGGTGATTCTTTTTTGTACAGTGTAAGTGTTATGCAGCGACCACCCATCCGATTCGTTTCTGGCCGGCGATTGGTGGCAGAAATACCAATCGAACCGAGTATCCGTGGGTATCCGGCTTGATAGGTCCGGGTTTGGGGGTCTAAGAATAGACCCATGAGTATCCAATACCAAACTCGAATTGCTATGAATTTAAATGAACGTTTTAAACTTCTATGGATTATTGTTGGATTGGTATGTAATGAGTTTAAATGTGTGTGCTGATGGATTGAAGGTTGCTTGTTGTCTTGTGTTTAAACCTTTTAGTTGTGTCTGTTGGAGTAGCTTATATTTGTATTTGTGTTATCTTATATTTGATTATTTGTGTTGTTTTGAGTTGGTGGCTAGATGAATTTTATGCCTCCTTATATGACTTTGAAATGCTGCTAATTGCTATACATGTGACATATAGTTGTAATATATATTTGTTGCTGATTCTGGAATGGTATTTGATGTTTTTATAAATTTTCGAGTCTGGGTAGACATGATGGGTCTAGGTTTGGGTCCGGATCTAGGTATGACTTTGGACCCATTACAGTTTTTGGGTTTGGGTCCACGGAGGCTGGACTTGAAGGACTCAGACCCATTGCCATCCCGTGGTGCATGTGGTTAGGGCGTGGGGTCTACCCCGACTTGTGAACCAAGCCGAAAACCTTCCATATGCGCTATATATATTGAATAGGTTTTGGTCTATTGTAAAGGTAGTCCATGAGAAGCAATAAAGATTTTTCCTCTTCACATCTTCGTGTTCCTTCTGCTTGCTTATAAGCGAAGCCTTAAGAGTACACCCGTTAGCAAGTTTCAACTATACAACTAATGACTTGCAAAAACCTTCTTGCTGAACAATTAGTTCTATAAAACCATTGTATGTTACTAGCAGACATTTTTTTAATACTAGTATGATGCACAACCATTCTAAATTGATTTGATATTTGTTTAGAATCTTTCCATCGAAGAATAACATTTTTTAATGATTTGATAAAGGTAAAAATGCAAGTGTCGTCAGCCAAAGGTAAAGCCGACGACACTACCTTGTACTGACCCTACATGGAAACCACTAGCCGCTTCGTGGGACTAGCCGCACATGGCCCCACAGAAGGCTCTGTATTGGCGGCCAACTACAAGACGACACAAAATGCACACAGGTCTACCTGTCAGGGCACGTGCGAGCATGGAACATGCGGGAACCTGCCAGGTCCATGTTGGCAGCCTTGGCTGGAACCACCGACACTGATTATTTTAGAAAAAGGAGGACTCGTGGGCTCGAACCCTAGTCGCCAGGGGAGAGCACATGAGTACTACTCTTTTAAGCCGGTCTGTCCAATGTTCTTATCGAACATAGGGACACAACAAATTTTCTTAAGGTTAATATCTGTGTTAGCAACAAGTGCAGAAGCCGCCAAAACAAAGCATACTCAGGCCCACCTGCCAACCACGCAAGCCATTGGCACATGAACCTCCCTAGTAGGCTCTATCTCGGCGGCATAACCTTGTCTGATTAGTACTGGACACGTGTTCGTATAGGAGTGCATATACAGAGGAGAAACCTGCTTCAGGGAGAAAGCACTTTCCCTTTATCCCCAAAATAGCATTGACTGGACCGAGCTAGCCTCGCGCCACCCGTTGGGGGCGCCGCGTAGCGTAACAACCGCTATCGCCTGCCCAAGAGGGTAAACGACAAGGCGAGCTACCCGCGTGCTTCTCTCCGGGCTGCGAATCCCTGGGGAGACACAGTTCTTTTCGGTCAAGGCCGGGGAAAGTGTGGTGGGACATGACAGTTGTCGCCACCTGCCCAGGGATAGACGGACTGTTCGTGGGCCCCTCCTCCAGGCCAGGAATAGCCCGGGAGGTGCGCCATGCTACCGGACTGGACCCTGGGAGGCGTGGTTGACTTGATCAAGCCCGGGGGTGACCCTGGCGGGCTAGACGCTCCTCCTAGGATGGCCCCTCTTTGTAGTGTAGTGGCCGGTACGGAATCGGCCCAAGGCCCATCTCCGGGTGGGCTGCTCATGGATCACCAACACCATTGTATGTTACTAGCAGACATTTTATAATGATAGTATGATGCACAACCATTCTACATTGATTTGATATTTTTTACAATCTTTCCATCGAAGAATAACATTTTTTAATGATTTCATAAAGAGAAAATTGCACTATAGCTCCCGGAACTTGTACGAAATTGCACGAAATCCCCTAAACTTTGAAATTGCTTTCTCAGCTCCTAGAACTTGTCTCTAGTTGCACCGTTAGTCCTGGGCAGTTAGGATCCGTTAGAAATTCCATTAAACGCTGACGTGGCGCCCATGTGTCCGTTAAGTGCTGACGTGGCGCCCACGTGGCCCCAAAAAATCAACAAAAACCTTAAAAAATCTGGAAAAATTCATAAAAACAAAAAATAATTCACAAAAGTCATAAAAATCCAGGAAATTCATAAAAAATCATTGAAAAATCTAGAAAAATTTAGAAAATCCGAAAATAATTCACAAAATTCATTAAAAATCAATAAAATCATTTTAAAATCTAAAAAATTATAAATACCAAAAATAATTCACAAAATTATAAAAAAACAAAAATTCATAAAAATCCAAAAAAATCTAGAAAAATTTAGAAAACATGAAAGAAATTCACAAAATTCACAAAGAAATCATAAAATTCATGAAATCCAAATTGTCATAGAAAATCATAAAATTTTCTTTTTTTATGATTTTTGTGGATTATTTTCAGGTTTTCTATTTTTTTCTAAATTTTTAAATTATTTGTTATGAATTTCATGGATTTTTTTATGAATTTCCAAGATTTTTTATGACTTTGTGAATTATTTTTGAACTTTTATGAATTTTCCTAGATTTATTTAAGGTTTTTGTTGATTTTTTGGAATCTTTTGGGGCCACGTCAGCGCCACGTCAGCACTTAACGGCCACGTGGGCGCCACGTCAGCGTTTAACTTAATTTCTAACGGATCCTAACAGCCCAGGACTAACGGTGCAACTAGAGACAAGTTTCAGGAGCTGAGAAAGCAATTTCAAAGTTTCGGGATTTCGTGCAATTTCGTACAAGTTGTGGGAGCTACAGTGCAATTTTCTCTTTCGTAAAGGTAAAAATGCTAGTGTCGTCAGCCAAAGGTAAAGCCGACGACACTACCTTGTACTTACCCTACATGGAAACCACTAGCCGCCTCATGGGACTAGCCGCACATGGCCCCACAGAAGGCTATGTGTTGGCGGCCAACTACAAGACATTGACACAAAGTGCACACAGGTCTACCTGTCAGGGCACGTGCGAGCACGGAACGTGCGGGAACCTACTAGGTCCGTGTTGGCAGCCTTGGCTGGAACCACCGACACTGATTATTTTAGAAAAAGGAGGACTCGCGGGCTCGAACCCTAGTCGCTAGGGGTGCGCACATGAGTACTGCTCCTTTAAACCGGTCTATCCAATGTTTTTATCGAACATAGGGACACATAGCAGAAGCCGTCAAAACAGAGCATACTCAGGCCCACCTGCCAACCACGCAAGCCATTGGCACATGAACCTCCCTAGTAGGCTCTATCTCGGCGGCATAACACCAGCCAATGACACATAGTTTTTTCACAAAAAGGAGGACCCGATGCTCAAACCCTAGTCGCGCGAGGGAGCGTGCACGGGTACTACTCATTTAAGGTAGTTATTCCAATGTTCTTATCGAACATAGGGGCACAACAAATTTTATTAATGATAACATATGTGTCGGCGGCAAGCGCAGAAGCCACCGACACAGAGCCTACCCAGGTCCACCTGCAAGGCCGTTCGGGCCATCTGATCCTCATTGAAGTGCTTCCGTTCAGGCCGTTATCTAGTCGTGAGGGGCTAGTTTTTGTGTCGGCGATCTTTTTTTTGCCGCGACACAGATCCTTTTGGCATGCCTTGAAATTCGAATTTATGACCACGTCGTGCGCTCAAATCTGGGAGGACCTAGATAGGACGGTGTCGGCAGTTCTATGTTCACACCGCTGACATTGGTTAGAGTTTTGTCGTCGGCTCGTTTGCTGCCGATACTAAAATTCCGGTTGACAAGCCTAATCTCGTTTGTGTTTCCATCTTATAAATATATGCTAATCCAAATATTATCGCTTCATTAAAATAATCAGAGAAAAAACCACACTAAGTTTACTATCAATTATGGTTTGAATTGTGGCTCAATGGTGTTAGTGAGGGTGGTGGTGGTGGAGGTGGCCATGGGGATGCATAGCGTGAGACCATGTGGGGATGGTGGAGGAGAAAGTGCACTACCGATGGGGTAGGGGACGGGAGGTCGTGCCGGCCGTCGCCGTCGATGAGACCACGGGGATGCAGAGAACGAGACGACGCAAGGATGGAGTGGGTGGTGTCGCAAGGATTTAGAGAGCGGAGGGGCCTATGGGACCACGAGGACGTAGAGAGTGAGACTATGCGGGGATGGAAGAGGAGGCAGTGCAGGGATCCAAACATCGAGAGGGGATGGGGATGGAGGAGAGGCGACAGGGATGAAAGAGGAGAGGTAGCTATAGGGATCGGGAAAGCGAGAGGAGGATAGATGAGTAGGGAGTGGGGAGCGAGAGGGAAACCCATGGTATAAACATGTTTTTTGCTCAATTGTTTAGTGTGTGAATTTCCTATAATTTTCTTAACAACAATGTTTAGTTTTCGTGGACGCAAACCACTCATGAGTTTAAATTTGCTTTATCGTTGTACGCTTATAAAGTACCATGATATAAGATAATATTTGTTTTTTATTTAAAATTTAATTTTATACTGAAGAGAACTTAAGCCCCGTAAAATTAAGCTTTTCAAATCTTCACCGGCGGCATAAATTGCTTCTATAATGTTGCCGCCTTACTGGTCATGAGCTGTAATGCGATACCATGGCTTTGTTCTTTTCCGTTTAAATTTGAAACAAGCAAGGCCTATGTACAGAACGACTTGATTGTATCCATAGTTATGTATTTTTGATGATTATTCTATATCAACTCTACTCTAAACCACGTGAAAAAACCTATAATCTCTTTTTAACACGAGATAATACATCCACCATTGCCGATTTTCAGACGATTGTTCATCAGTTTAAATTTAAATTTGCTTTATTGTTGCACACGTATCCGTTATGATGCACTTTTTAAAGATTACTATTTTACATCAACTCTCATCTAAAACACGACACTACTATGTCCCCACCATGGTATATTTTCATATGATTGTTCTTGCCGAATGGGGCTGCCGTGCGTTGGCACCGGCAGCACGGAGCCACGACCCCAGCGGTCAGTGAGACAGGATTTCGCCGCTAAGGGAACCCAGTGACGAACCCCAGGAATTCACACCGGAACAGGGGAAGAAGAGAGGGAGAGGACTGATAGGGTAGGCGCGGTGCACTCGCCTCCCCATCTCCGGTCGGTCTCGGCGCTGCGGCGCCTCGGTGGTCGGAGAAGCCAAGCTCCGCCCACGCGCCATGGAGCCCAAGGCCTCGGCGGCGGCGCAGGGCGACGGGTCGCCGGCCGAGGCCCCCCGCCGGCGCGGGGGCGGCGGCAAGCGCAAGGCGGCCGGGTCGTCGTCGTCGTCGTTCACTCCGTCCAAGAGGCAAGCCAAGGAGCGCAACGCCTTCCACATCCCCCCGCACCTGCTGCACAGCGGGCCGCTCACCCGGGCCGCGCGACAGTCGCCGCACAAGCTCGCGGGCTCGCCGTCTGAGGGGGCTTTCGCAGCGGCGGGGGCTGGTCGATCGGGGACGAGCGGCGGGAAGGTCGAGGGCGAGGTGATCCGTCTCTCTGGGGAGGAGATGCCCGCGGAAGAGACGCCGCTGGTGGACAAGGTGTTCGAGGCCGTCCGATCTCGCGGCGCCGGCGTCCATGTGGTCCCTACCTTCGCCGGTGAGCCCTTCCTCCAAAAAATAGCGCGATCTCTCGGTTGGGGTAGTGATTCGGGATGCTTGTGACGAGTACGCGTCTTGTTCGTCCGTGTTTGTGTACAACAGTAGAAGCGTTTGGTCAATTACTAACTATAGTTCATGGCGAGGGCATCATTTGATCCTGCTTTTAAATGCGTCCCAAGAGTGAAAGTTTAGCTACTCGTATTGCCATTTGATGGTTAAAGTTGCAGCTGCTGCTCAGCTAAATCGGTATGCACGCTTTGCATATTTATGTGTAAAATACTTAAATTGCAGTTTATTTTTGTAACTTTAGCTCAATTTTAGGGCATGCTCACTCTGTTGATTTAACTGCTTGAAACAAGAATTTATTACAACGATTGTCTTCATTACTTACAGCATGTAGTGGTAAACTGGTAATTTTGTATTTTAGTTGCTGTTGCTTGTTGTAGAGATATGGAGGTGAGTACTCTCATCATTTTGCCTTCTTCCATGCGGTTGGAGTATGGCCCTTTCTTTTTTACAGTACATGCAGGAAAGCACACTAACTATGGCATTTGCTCATCATCTGATGGAAAAATAGAATGCCGTACTTAGAATCTCAAGAAAAAGAAACACCATGCTTATGATCAACATGTAGAAAAGCACAATCACTATGGCATTTGCTCATTATCTGATGGAAACAATAGAATGCCTTACTTAGAATCTCAAGAAAAAGAAACACCATGCGTATGATACAACATAAGAGTAAGCAACTAGTACAGTAAACTTCCATTTCTCCTGTGTAATTGCAATAAGCTAGGAACTATATAAAAACATGTTTAATTCTTGCATAGCCCCTTCATTTCCTGCAATGAGTAGTTTACCGGCTTATGTCTGTTCAAGTCATATACTAGCAACCATTTTTGTAGGATTGATCTCTGTGCAGCCCCTTTATTTTCATATAATGCATTTTTTTTCCTATCCAAGGTATATTAGCAATCGTTCTTATAGAACTAAACTATTTACAATACCATTTAGCAGGCAAATTATTCTACTGTTCCATTCCCACTCTCCAACTGTATCAATTCAGACGCCTATGGGTCCTATCTTCTTCGTACATCATAAAACAGATTTTCGTTTGAAATTCAAAATGCACAAAAATAAAATCTTTTCTTCTACAGGATGGTTTTCATGGAAGGAAATCCACCCAGTTGAGAAGCAAACATTGCCTTCTTTTTTTAATGGCAAATCTGATAAGCGGACACCTGAAATTTACTTAGAAATAAGAAATTTCATCATGACGAAATTCCATGCCAATCCTCAGTTGCAGCTGGAGTCCAAAGATTTATCTGAGCTGTCAATTGGAGAGGTCAACGCTCGACAGGAAGTCCTGGATTTTTTGGATCATTGGGGCTTGATCAATTTCCACCCTTTTCCACCAGCTGGTCAGGAGGAGAGTAAGCCAGAGGAGAGCCAATGCAATTCTCACAATGAGGACAAAATTTCTCTGATTGAGCAGTTGTTTAAATTTGAGTCAATTCAATCATATCTGGTCCCTTTACCCAAGAAAGGAGAGGTGGAAGTACCAGCCCTTCTGCCAAGCTTGCTTCCTGATCCTGTACTAATTGAAGATGTGCTTGCTGCAGCTGAGCCTTCCGTTGAGTACCATTGCAATTCATGTTCAGTTGATTGCTCACGGAAGCGTTTCCATTGCCGAACCCAGGTTAGCTTCTGTTCTTGTTTTAGTAGCGCAGGCTTGCTGAAATTTCACTACAACACTAAATGTTTTATCACCTTGTATGCATCATATATGTTTCTACACTTTTGATCAACTAACTGTATGATGCATTTTCTGTATATGAAAGTACAGTACTGTCAGGTACATTATATCATTTGACCATAGATTGGAGTTCTTGACACTTTTCCCCTTACGCCTGTTTGCTCACTTATTCTCTTATACACAGTGAACGTTTGAGGATGCAACAGAAGTGTGATTTAATAAAAAGATTTGGTGCTGTATACTTTTTAAAACATAATAAACTTTTTTCTCTAGCTTTCCTTGCTATTAGAATCATATTTTGTTTATATGATAGGCAACTGCAGACCTGTTAGCACTTAGTAGTCATAATTTTGGCCTTGTCCATACTGCATAAAAACTGACTATATCAGATATAAAGTGCTTTCTGCTAAGATTTAGCTTTCAAAAAAGCTGATTTTTTTTTTCATGAATAGCATACTACCTCGTTACCTTGATTAAATTACTTCTCTGCAGACTCTTCCTGAAAAGTAGAATCTTTTGCTATTGCTGGTGTCTCATCTTGTATGACCTGTCAAAAGTTTTTTGTGAAGAACAAACATGTCTTAAATGAGTATATTAATTCTCTTTTATTCGTACAGGCAGACTTTGATCTGTGTTCTGATTGCTATAACGAAGGAAAGTTCGATACTGGCATGGCCAAAACTGATTTCATCCTCATGGATTCTGCAGAAGTTTCTGGTGCTAGTGGTACTAGTTGGACTGATGAGGAAACATTGCTTCTTTTAGAAGCATTAGAAATTTTCGGTGGAAAATGGACAGAGATTGCAGAACATGTTGCTACAAAAACAAAAGCACAGTGCATGTTACACTTTCTTCAAATGCAAATTGAGGATCGCTTTCATGATGGTGAAGATATTCACCAAAATACCCAGGAAAGCACAGAGCAAGCCTCAGCAGAAAAAACTACTGCTGAAGTACCTGAGAAAATGGAAGTTGAAGAGAAAGTGGAAGGGAAAGATACTGCGGATGAGAAGCCTTCAGACAAAGCAGAGGACAATCATGCAGAAGAGAAAACAGAAGACGGATCTGCCGTTGAAAATAAAGATACGAAGAATTCAGGTGGCGTAGATTCAGTTACATCTGCAAACACTGATGAGCAACAAAAACCTTCTGATACTGACTCTGCAGTAAAGGAAGGTTCTGCTGATGTTGGTACTTCTAGTAAAAATGTTTCAAATGTTCCTATTGACATTCTGAAATCTGCATTTGAGGCTGTTGGTCACTTCCAAGAACATGAAGGTTCATTTGCTGATGCAGGACACCCTGTCATGGCATTGGTAAGCACTGCCTGATACCTTTGACATCTCTACTTACTATATACAGTGTTGCTACCCACAGTTCTATTAAATCTCTCTGCAGGCAGCATTTTTAGTCGGCCTTGTAGAAGATGACAATGCTACCACTTCGTGCCGTAGTTCACTAAAAGCTATCTCTGAGGTGTCTCCTGCACTCCAATTGGCTAGCAGACACTGTTTTATTCTTGAGGATCCACCAAGTGATCTGAAAGACATTTATATTGGTGTAAGGTAAGCAATGCTTACACATGTTACATAAGTGCTATTGCGAGGTTTTGCTGATGACGTATATGAAACTTTCAGTATTTCAAATAAAGATGTTGATCAAACTAAAGATGAGGGCACTGGAAATTCAATTGATACCGAGAAAAAGGACGTCAATGAAAAGGAAGAGAGTGTTTTATCTGTGGAAAAGCAAAACAGTCCATCCATTTCACCAGAAGACAACAAAGAATCAGATAATAAGAATGTAACTTGCGATGAGTCCCCCTCTGTGGAGCCTAAATCCAATAATGCTAAGGAATCATGTGATCCCGTTCCTCTTGTTGACAAGGATGCATCTGATTATTCAAAAGGTTCATTAAGTTCTATGAAAGATCCAACTACTCTACCAAATAATGCAAACATGTGTGGTTTGTAAGTTTCTCTGTTTTTGCAGGAAGTACTAAGGGCAAAAGTAATGCTGAACTGGTAAAGGATAAACTAAGTTCTAAGGCGGACCCATCTGATGATTCATCTTCTCAAGGGAAGGCTGACCTTAGTAATACTGAAGATGCAGTTGCTACACCAAGTATCGTTCTAGAACATGAGCAAAGTCAAACTTTGGGAAATGGCAAGATGGAAGGTACTTCATATATGAAACCAATTGAAACTGGCTATATGAAACCAGGAAACGCTAAGCATACTATTTCTTATTAATTAAATCTTCTCATTATTACTAGTCTAGAGGACTTCCTTGCTACCATTAACCTGCATCGATTGCACATGTAAGTAGTTCATATGTTTACTTGTGCTAGAGTTAGCTAGGGTCCTTCACAATTACTATATGTTCATCATAATATGTTATCATACCATCAGAGTGGACTATTATGAGCAGGAGCAGCTAAATTCAGAAATTTAGGTCTAACTGACAAGTATTGTCCATAGTACTTTACCATGATTGTCTTTCATGAATTTGTTATTTTGGTTGGCTTGATTGTGATGGAATTCGAAATTGAAAGACCCGTATGAATAACTCAGAGCACTTTTGACCTTTTAAATGAAGTTATGTGTTGCTGGTAGCTAAGTACCAGCCTGGACATGCTGCCGGTGAAGTTAGTTATCACCCTGCAATTCTTAAGATTTGGTTGTTCGACCTTACCTTCAGCACTATTGACAGTTTTTTCTTGGCGGGAATGGCTTGTGATAGAATACGTCTTGTTTATCTCAAAGAATTGGGGGCGGTATCTATCCCAACGCCAAATTTTTTTACCATGCTTAGTAGCTTTTCAATGGCTTCTCTTGCCTTACCAGGAATGAGTGGTTTTCCTGCGGAATTAGTAGTATTTTTTGAACTAGTTACTAGTCCAAAATTTCTGTTAATGCCAAAAATGCTAATTACTTTTGGAATGGCAATTTACGTAATTTCATTAGTCAGTATTTCCAGACAAATGTTCTTCTCTCCTTTTTCTTCTTTGGTTGGTTGACGATTGCTGTTACTTTGAGTTCTTGATTTCTTGCTATATTCTTGATCGTTCAGTTCCCAACCATAAGTGTTGTCTGATCTATTTGTATCCTCCTAAATATTGGAAAATATATACCCGAGTGCCTCGCACAAAGATAGGCAACATTGTCATATCAGATCAGAATGAGATAAATGAATTGTAGAAATTATAAATAAAAAATCATTGAGAAGAGCACCTGAACTGAGTGGATTTGCCCCCATTGGTCATAACTATAGTTGTCCAGTTCCTCACGAGCTGAATTCCCCGTCTGTTATATTTGTCTTGATCTGCAGAACCTAACAGTTCTGAGAACATAACCACCAATGAAGGGGAGGGCTCCAGAGTGACCATGAACCATTGTGATTCCATAACTAGGCTAAAACAAGCAGCAGCGACTGCTGTTTCAGCGGCTGCCGTGAAGGCTAAGCTCCTTGCGAAGCAGGAGGAAGCTCAAATTCAACGATTGGCTGCACTGATGGTTGACAAGCTGGTAAATTCAACGAAGTTTTTCTCTGCAAATAACCCATTCTGTGTTCTGCACCACTAATAATTGTCTTTTTTTTTCCCTCACAGTTACAGAAGATGGAATTGAAGATGTCACTGTTTACTGAAATTGAACATGTGGTCCAACGAACAAGAGAATACACTGAAAAGACAAGAAAGAAGCTTCTGATGGAGCGCAATGCAATAATTGCCGCTCGCATGGGTGCATTGCCATCTAGGTCAAACCAACCCGGTGTTCCTGGGAACAGGTTGCCGGTTGGATATGGCGCCCCTGCAGTGAGACCACCAAACGCAATGCCCCGGCCCAGCAGCTGAGCTGATCAGGGAGGCCGACACATCGCGCTCCATTTATACCCATTCTTTTAGGCATACCTCAAACCATTCAGGCATCAGCTATGTTGTAGCATTCTTTTTTAGAAGCGTAATGTATGATGATCTGTATAACAGCTTCTATAAAAAAAATCGTCATTTTACTCTTATTCTCCGGACAGTGTTGTTTGTGTCGGTCTTGTATACTTCTGGAATCTTCTACGCATGCTGTAGCTCCTTTCAGATTTTGCATCTGAAGTGGAGTGAGCATCCACATCTGTCATTCTATTTTTCACTCTATTACACTATTATCTCTTTTTTCGATTTTTTTTTTGAATTTTCTTCTCTTTATATACATTCTAAACACATTTCTTCTAAATGTTTTAGAACGGCGCTAGGATGCGCTAACTTCACACATGGGTGCGATCTTTTTTATTGCAAGCAAACCACCACCGGCCACTGTCCGCAACGCCCTCCTTTTCTCTGCAGTGTCAGTACGCCTCCCAACGGCCAGAAATCTCGCGCACAGCCGTTGGAACTCGGAAGCAACATAAAAAACAATTTGAACCATGCCAAGCCGCCAAATACATTTATTACATTCCATGGAGCCAAGTCACCCACCCGCTTACCCGTGGACCCACCAGACCTTTACATCAGAGATGGGATCCTCTGACTTGGTGCCCTCTACAGTTATGTCACTGACATGTGGGCCCCGTGTGCACAGGGCCCACATGTCATTGACTCACTGCCCTCTGCAGTAAATCAGAGGATCTGGTTCCCTTACATCACAGGTCCAACATGCAACAACATGGAGTGAGGAGTCCACATAACCGTGTCTATCTGGGTATGCTTCTCCATAGTGATTGAGGGCTGGAAAAAGAGTTCGGCTAAGCTCGGACTTGACTCGACTCGAAGGTGCTACCGAGCCCACTTTTGGGCCTCGTTAAAATAACGAGCCGAGTCAGACTCATATCTGACCGAGCCTAGTTTGCCTCGGCTCGCCTCATTGACAGATTTTGAACATGAAAACGCCTTTGGCTCGTGGTTCGGCTTGGCTCGAAGGTGTTACCGAGCTCGAACCAAGTCCACTTTTAGGCTCGGCTTGTTATTGACCGAGCTTGGCTGAGCCAGGCTAGGCTCGTTTCCACCCTACTCGAGGCAGGCAGCCGCCCCAGCCCATGGCTCCCATTTACATGCCATTGTTCCTGAGCACGCGCTAAGAGCATTGCTAGCAGGATCTCTATATTTCATTCTCCATATCTCTTTTGTAAATCACTGTTCATTCTCTATATTTTCATCATATATAGTAGAGCCTCTACCCCAAAAAGATATAGAGATTCTTTGGAGGGAGTCTCTAAATTTAGAGAATGAGATAAAGACCTTACTGGATAGTTATAGAGGCTGAGACGATTTGCAACAGTATTTTTGGAACGGTTTATATAACATGCTGGACATGCTGCATTTTAAGAACTGACTACTTGGGTCGTGGGCTCGAAGAGTCAGTGGTGTATCCAAGTTAGGGCATGTACAATGCTAGACACAGCTATTGTCTCTAAAGCATTGACATGTCACCTAAAGACGGCTATATAGACGTGCATACAATGTGAGCTATTTGTACAGTCACTTAATAGTTGTATAAAATTTAAAAACTGTGGTTATCGAGGGGATATAAATTTTTTTAAAAAAATTAAAATTAAAAATTTAAACAAATAAAAGATAAACAAAAAATAAAAAAATTATTTTTTAATTTATATGTTTTTGAGTTCTTTTTTGCTGTTTTGAAGGTGGGTCTAACGCTTTAAAAAGCAAGTCAAACGAAATGAATCCGAATCTCTAGACTACCTTGAGAAACTCTCGAAATTCAGTCATTTCAACCGTCCAGCCATTCAGATCAACTCAAAAGAACAGGACCTAAATAGGGCCACCTTTTCGTTCTTAACACTGTGCTGATCAATTCCTAAGTTCTCCGACATTCCAGTCCAAATGCAACAATTTCCTCTCTATTTCCCCTCGTAATCATCCGGCTCAGCCTGTAAACCGGGTTCAACCTGTGAATTTTGGAGGGAAGCCGATTATACTCCATCCTGCCATCTCGCTACATCGCAAAGCCCCATCGATTCATTCCCGCCATCCCGCTGCAGCACGACTAGGGTCTAGACGGCGGCGATTGAGGCGGCGACCTCAACGACGACCCCACAACGATTGGCATCGCCGACGACATGATACCCTACGAGGAGGGTCTTGAAAGGTTTTTCATCAAAACCCTAGTTAATCTATTTTTTTTGTGATTGACACTTCTCTCTGGATCCCCCTCCATGATACCACATGAGGAATGTGAAGATGCAATTCATTATTGTTTATTTTTTCTGTTAGGGTTCATCCTAACAGATTTTTTCTATTTTTCTTCTGCAATGTTGGTAGGAATGAGCCCGATCATGTTTTTAGTGTAGACTTGGACCATTTGTTCATTGGCGAAAATCCACGAAATGATGTATTTGCAGGATGAAGTCGGGCAATTGATTGGCAAAGGTTCAGTTATGCTAGTGGTTTGATGAGGAGGGTGTGTGTCTTACTTGGGCTCAAAGATGATGATGCCAAAGAAGAGGGTGGAAAAGGCCGTAGTGCTTAACAAGAAGGATCTCTTAATGTTGCTGCTGATAGTAATGAGAGATTTGAGGAAGACCTTCCTGTGGAAGATGCGGTTTCGGATGAGTTAGTTGTTCATTATGACAAGGACAATCCTTCAATGGCAGGGGGGAGCACTTATGGAACGATGCAAGAGTTTAGGATGGCTCTCAGGCAACATGCTATTGTGGGGCTATTTGATTTAGCAACTGAGAAAGCAAAATTACAAAGGTTCAGGGGGTATTTCAAGGCTAAGGGGTGTCCATGGGCTATTTTTGCAAGGCTGATGCATGATGGAGTGTTTGTATAGGTATTAAAAATTTTCGCTAAGCATTTTGACATTATCATGTTTCTAATAAATTCTTTTGCTCCAGGTTACAATGAACAAATATGAACACTCATGTGCATCGGCTGGAGGAGTAAAGACAAAAATGGCTTCATATCACTGGATAGCTGAGCAAGCAGTCCCATATCTGAACAAGAATCCCTACATTGGTTCTATGGAGCTTTTGAAAGAGTTGGAGAGAAGTACAATTGAAAGCTTGAGCATGGAAGAGTGTGGAGTGGTTTGAAGGAGGCTGCAGCACAATTTTTTGGGACATGAGAAGAAAGTTTTCAAATGCTTTTTAGGTTCAAGTCAGAGGTTGAGTTAAGAAACCCTAACAGCATTGTATTGTTGAGATACGGTTGCGGCAAGTTGGTGATGAAGTTTACTTTCACAGGTTCTTCTGTTGTTTCAAGGCCAGCATTGACGGTTTCCTAAATGGTTGTAGACCATATTTAAGCATTGACTCCACATCCCTAAATGGCAGGTGGAATGGCCATCTTGCTTTAGCTATCGGGTTAGATGGTCACAACTGGATGTTTCCAGTCGCATTTGGATTTTTTAAAGTAGAAAATACTGATAATTGGATCTGGTTTTTACAACAACTACAAAAGGCCATAGGGGATCCACCAAATCTTGCTATTAGTTTGGATGCTTGCAAGGGTTTAGAGATTGCATTGAAGGTTGTGTACCATTGGGCAGAGCATAGGGAATGTTTTCAGGCACTTGATGTATAACTTTATCAAGAAGTTCCAAGGTCTAGTATATGGCATAACATGTACCCTGCTGCTAGGTCCTTTGTGCCATCAAGGTTTGGTCACTACATATCAAAAATACACAATGCATGTCCTAATGCTGCACCTTGGTTGGCTAGGTAACACAACATGATCTAGATGAGGAGCAGATTCTCAGAGGAGATAAAGTGTGACTACATCACCAACAACCTAGCTGAATGTTGGAACAATTGGATCAAAGATGTGAAGGACCTACCAGCTGCAGAGCTTGCTGATTCTATTAGAGCCAAAGACAATGCATCTTTAATATAGGAGGAGAATTAGCTGAGACTAAAAGGAGGAATGTTACCTGCTGTAGTGCATGATCTGAATGCACTGACTAGAAGGTTAGGAAAGCTAATAAAAAAGTCCTTACTACTGGCAAAGACACTACAGAAGTTAGTGAGGTCAATGAGGATTTGGAAGTAGTCAGACATGTGGTGAAATTTAGAGAGCACAAGTGCACATGCCAAGAGTGGCAAGTCTCTGGAAAACCCTGTCCACATGCTTTGGCATTCATAATTACTCAGAGAAATGCAAACATGGATAATCACCTACATCCTTAATTTTCAGTGAACCATTTCAAGCTTGCATATGCAGGAGTTATTCCTCCTATCACTGACAAATCACAATGGCCTAATGTGGAACTTGGGTTTAGGGTCCTGCCCCATTAGCAAAAGAAGTAGTTGGAAGACAAATAAAGAACATGATAGTAGGACGTCTGGAGAAATCAAGGGTGAAGGGGAAAGGTAAGTGGCAGGTCAAATGCAAGGAATGTGGAGAACTAGGCCACAGACAAACATCTTCAAAATGTCATCTTATTGGCACAAAAAAAGGTATGTTCATTATGTCTTTTTTTAAGCAATTTACACCCTTCTGGCAGTACATTGATCATATTTGCAGAAAAAGTCGTGCCAAGAAAGGTAGGCCAATGGGTACATGTGCGAGCACTCCCAAAAGGCAGAAGGTGGCTCACAACAATGACAACACTAGTCTTGGCCCCGTGACCAGAAGGTGAAAGTTCTAAGCTTGTTAAATTATTTCCTTTCTGGACATCTAATTATGACTTTTCAAAATCAGACAAATGGCAATGAGCAATGGAGAAGGGAGCAGTTAACAACATACTACTCCTCCAAGAGCAGCAAGGACTACTACAAAGACAACATCTCCCAAGGGCAAAGAGCAAGCAATGACTCCAACAAGGAAAATAACATCTCCAAGGAAGAAGTTGACTCCAAGAAAAGTGACCTCAAAGGATTCTTATTGGTTTCTGCAAACTGGCTTTGATGTCGAGTGATATATATTATATAGTCTCATTTTTTGTAATCTGCAAACTCTAGTTGCAGTGATATATATGGTCATTGAGAGAACATGGGATGCATATTTTGCATTAAGTGAACCTGCTCAACTAACATGCAGTTCACATGGAGTGAACCTGCTCATTGTATATCTTTCTCATTGTGTGTTTGCTAGATGGATGGAGTTCTATGCCTGATAGTTCTCTTTTGTGTACTTTCATTCATTTTGGCTTACATTTAGATGACAAACCAAGTAATCAAGGATAGTGGACATACATCAATTATATGGCAAAGTATCCGGTGCAACCAACCAACAGGTGCAACTGTGCAACCGTGGATCCTCAGCCCCACGATTTCCATCGGGCGGACGGTGTCTTCCCCTTGTGATTTTTGCAGCCAACCGCCCGCCTCCTCTTCTTTTCTTCCAACCAGCCCCCTTCCCCCTAAATCGGGCTTAGCCCTAAGCAGCAGGGCACCAACCAGCAGCCCCCCAAATTCAAGCAAGCGTGGCGGCGATGAGCTTCCTTCAGGCGCGGCGGCGACGGGCTCCGGGCAGGCGCGGCGTCTACGGGCTCCCTTCAGGCGCGGCGTCGACGGGCTCCGGGCAGGCGCGGAGTCTACGGGCTCCCTTCAGGCGCGGCATCGACGGGCTCCCGTCAGGTGAGGCGGCGACGGGCTCCGGGCAGGCGCAGCGGCGACGGGCTATCGGCAGGGCTCGCGGCGATGGCCTCTGTGCAGGCGTGATGGCAACGATGAGGGAAGGGTTCAGCAGTGAGGAAGACATGTATTTGGGCAAGATTTAGGCCTTGTACAAAATTTGGGCAAGAACAACAAGCAGTGAAGAAGGATGGTTAAATTAGGCATCTAGTGAGGAAACATTTGTACAACTACCAGTGAAGAAGGATGGTTACTGGCTATTCTTGTACAGAATTTTGATGGATATTTGTAGCATGACATTTTGATGGATATTTGTGCAGAATTTTGCTGGATATTTGTAGCATTACTGTTATTGCAAAATTGTACCTTGGCATTGTATCCTGTATGCATCTGGATTGTACCTTGACATTTTGGAAAATCTGAATGAATTGCAATGAATTTGATGACAGAAAAAATTGTGTATGCCTCTTACTTGTTTCCAGAACAATGAATTGTGAATTGCAATGAATTTGATGCCAGAACAATGTCTTGAACAATGCCATTTGGTTGATTGACAGGAGGGGGCAGAACTGAAATGCAATGCTGTCTATCTCTGAAAATTTTGGATTGGAAAGGAGTACTGGAGTAGGGCTGCCTATCTCTGAAAATTTTGGATTGCTGAAACTTTGGACTTTTTGCTTGCAGGGACCAAGGGAAGTATCTAGGACTTTTTGCTTGCCAAAACAATGTCTTGATCAAATATGACATGCATAGATCTTGATCAAATATGTGCCAACAATCTCTTTTGCATTATCTGAAAAGATTTAACAGTGTTCGCCAATATACTCCTAGCAGAGGTCTGAAATGATTACAAACATGATATCACAAAAGCAAAAGGGTTTATATGTAGGATGGATGCATTGACAGGGACCCAAATTTACATGTGTGTTGGCCTCTAAAACAGGTCAGGTTGGCATCATTTTTTGATATCTAATCACCTAAAACATTGTGTACTGGCTTCAACAAGGTGATGCTCATGGCCTTGCAGCAATGCATGCTTTGAGTTCAAGGCTTTGCCTCTTGTTAGCTTGCTATAATAGTTGCACACAAACCACATTCATTCAATCTAGGCCAAAAATGAGGTTCCTCTCTTACAGAAGGACCAACCTTCTCTGAAACCTTTTCCATTATATGCCACATACATAGTCTATGTGTTGTTTCAGGCAAGATTTGACTAATAGCGGCTTTCATGCTAGCATCTTCATTGGTAATAATTAGCTTAGGAGCAACTCCTCCCATGGCTAAAATAAAGGTTTCAAACAACCATATGTATGACTCAATCTTCTCATTAGCTAAGAATGCAACTCCAAAGAAAACACTTTGCAAATGATGATTGACTCCAGTAAATGGCGTAAAAACCATGTTATATTGATTAGTCGTGTATGTTGAATCAAAGGACACCAAATCACCAAAATACTTATAGTTTTTTCTACTTGTACCATCAGCCCAAAACACATGCACCAATCTTCCTTGCTCATCTACGACAAAATCAAAGAAAAATGCAGAATTTACTTCCTTCTTTCGCTCTAGTTGTTCTACAAACATTTATGCATCTGCATTCTTGATTGTTTTCCTAAGATCGCGATAGTAATTTTGCAAGTCCCTCTTCGTGCACCCTACGTTCTCAAACCCTCCGTCAATAACTTGAAGGAGTCTGTATGCTTGTGAGGTGCCGATGCTTGCTTTGTGACAAGTGTATAATGTGCCTTTTGCTCTCTCACTGATTGTACGGTTTGACCTAATTAAATGACGCTTATCAGGTGATACCAGGCCATGGTTATGTTGCTCAATCATTGAAACTATGCAGTATTTATTATTATCACTACTTAGCTTCACCACTATGTGTGCCTCACATCCACACCGAGTCTCTTTTACCTTATGCGTCTTCTTTTTGTGAGAAGGATCAACAATTTTCATATGTTCCTTTTTCTTCCTATATCCTTGTCTTGAACACAAATATCGCTTGTTCTGAACCACTTCATTCAATAACTTTTGTTGTCCAATACGCACCGAAAAACCGACTGTATGTGCATATGCCTTGTAAAATTCCTCCACAGCCTCGATGGTTTCAAATGCCATGCCTATTGTTGGCTTCAATCCATCATCACACACGGGTATAAAAGATTCACACTACAATATTACATACAATCAAATTAATAAAAAGAAATGACAAATGTTTGGAATATTTGGGTAAAACATGAACCAAATACTCACAAAAACAGAAAAAGTCCCATTCTTCTTTGGTGTATTCAATCCACCATGGTTTTGTTCAGCTTCATTGCGTAATAACTTCGTATAGCATACATTATACGAAGTTATACGACATCTTTCTGCATATACAGAGAGTGAAAAAAGATTCATATTGTAATGTTTTGACTGGCTAGACTCCTTGTAATATTAGAGCTTTGGAATGGTTCAATACATCTCCTAGCCCTTACATAACAAGCATCCATACAGCAAACATGGCCTAATTTACATAACTTACAGAACCAACCCTTACATTACATGGCAGCCATACAGCAAACATATACTCCTAGCCCTTACAAAAGCAAAAGGGACCCCAATTTACATGTCTTGGCCACTAAAACAGGTCAGGATGGCCACCAAAACATAGCGTACTGGCTTCAACTAGGTGATATTCATGGTCTTGTCTCTTGCCAGCTTGCTATGATAGTTGCACTCAAACCACGTGATCTTAACTGCAAAAATTAAAAAAATATAGT